>JAAGKR010001129.1:0-90008 GCA_011419295.1 Clarias macrocephalus
GTTGTTTTGCTATGGGCACACACCCAAGACTCTCATGAACTCAGTTCACAACGCTTCTTAAAATCACAAAAATCCGTATTTCTGGTACATCCCAGAATATCAAAATCTAAAAAAGAGTGTAGTGCATCTTCATATTTAGCTCCTAAGCTTTGGAATAGCCTTCCATGCAGTGTTTGGGGCTCAGGCACAGTCCACCAGTTTAAAAGTAAACTCAAGATGCATCTCTTTAATCTGGCATACACATGATTCATCCCACAACCTTGTACTCCAGTACATCTAATTGCAGATTCTTATCTAGTGCTACTAATATCCTGAATGGCAACATTTTCTTTATTTTTCTACCCATCCTGAGGCATCTGGAGATTGTGTTCAGCTCCAATAGACAAAGGCCAGCCCTTAAGGCCAGAGGATCCTGGCATCCAGAGAATCCAGCTGGATTCTGCTTCATGATGGTTTGTATCTACACATGCTGCCCCTGAGCTCCCAGTGATCCAGACCCCACTCTGCCCTCTGCACCTGCTGAATCATCCCTGTGCTGAACTGAACTCTATGTTAACTTCTGTTATATTGAACTTCCAGCAGACTAACAGACATGATGTCATTATATAATTCCTGTTATCTGTTATCACCCAGATAAGGATGGGTTCCCTGTTGAGTCTGGTTCCTCTCAACGTTTCTTCATATTGCCATCTCAGGGAGTTTTTCCTGGTACCGTTGCTGACACCCTTGGCTTGCTCATCAGGGACAATCTCATTATTATCTAAACACTTCCATACATTTTCTTTTCTTCTTGTTGTGCTGCTTTGAGACAATGACCATTATTAAAAGCACTATATAAATAAAATTGAATGGAATTACCTCTCACTTAGCTACGAGCTCATGGTTGCTGGTAACACTGCAGGTCCACGATTAAGACCACAGCCTCATTAGATACTCAACCCATGGTCTGTTCCATGTACCCCTTGTGGTGGATCTGCCGTGTTCAATTAGCAAAATTGTTTTGGCACAATTGCTTCACCAATGTCTTCCTTGGTTTGATTTTGGGGTTGAAACCATTTGTTACACAGTTCCTTCTGTTGCAAATATACTGTAACTCTTTTGGGGTTTCATACTCTTACGTAAACATAGTGCCATCCCTCCTTCTTTCATGATTCCAGCCCAGGAGATCACAGGGAAGGGTGGAAGCACCCACTGAAGCATGGTATCTCACATCAGCTCAGTCCCATGTGGTGCATCCATAGTGCGTCTTGCTTTCTGCCACACTGCGCAAAAAGGATACAAGTAGAAAAGTCTGTAACAAACCACTCTGATTATGAACAACAATCTGTTGAACATGAAATACATGCAATAAGCACAAATATTAAAAAAATAAGTAAATAAAACCACAATTGATGCCAGACTGCATGACAAAGAAACCAGAGCTTAATCCACAGGCAATTCATCCTTATCTGTATATAAGCAATCTAATGCCATGGTTGGCTAATAAAATACATTAAAATAGATTGGCCCAGGTCAGTAGTATATTTTAAACTGTAGAATTTCTTAAATAATAAATTGATAATTGTTTACTTTCACATCATGCTCTTCCAGGAATTAAGTTCATGCCCTGCTATTGGCCAAGGCAGACTATAAATTAAGATGATGTTCTCTGTGGTTAACTTCATCTACATGGCACAGAGGAACGTATGTCGAGTTACTATTAATACAATTGTTTTATACACACCATGCAAGTCAAGCTTAATTAAATAATTATGTACTACTAATGATTTCGAATTCATGAGATTTTAAACTGCTAATGCTTTTTTTTTGGGCGGTATTCTGAACTCCTGGAGGTCGAGAATAGAATTGATTTTTGTTCACTTTGATTCACCTCAAATAACACCTTGATTAGGTATTAATTTATTAGTATTTAATTAGATAATTAATGTTTGAAGAATCATTTTTTATGTAAAAACAATGAATCACCCAAAAAAAAAAAAAACACTTTAACTGCGTTTTCACAGACAGGTCACAAATGATGAATGTGTTGCTTTTTTTTTTTTTTTTTTTTTTAAGGTATTTTTGTAACACTTAACCTTATTGTGTTCACTATCTTCTTTGTTTTGTTTTTTTTTTATTCACAGGAAACAAAACATCTTGCAGATGGATTTTGAAATGAACTCAAGCCAAACTCTGAGAGTGGAAATTGTTCCTCTTTGCTATGAATTTTTAAACAGTTCCTGTGCCAAATTCACTTACCCACTCATTATCAAAGTGCCACTCTATAGTTTTTTTGGCTTGGTGGTAATTTTGACAGTTTTTGGAAACTTTTTTGTCATCCTGAGCATCGTTCATTTTAAACAGCTCCACATGCCAACAAATTATCTTGTCCTGTCTCTGGCTGTAACTGATCTACTGTTAGGAGGATTCGTTATGCCTCCAAATGTGATCCGAACTGTAGAGACTTGCTGGTATTTGGGGACTTTATTCTGTAAAATTCACATAAGTGTTAATATCACATTGTGTACTGCATCTATTATAAACCTGTGTTTTATAGCCGTAGATCGATATTATGCTGTGTGTCAGCCCTTGTTATATCAGACCATAATTACACCTTATGTCACGTTGATTATGATTTCCATTTGCTGGAGTGTTTCATTCACAGCTGGATTTGGGATAATATTTTTTGGTCTCAACATCCTGGGTATTGAAGACTTTTATAATAAGAATGTTGCCTGTGAAGGTGGTTGTGCTTTGTTCCAAAGTGCCGCCTCCAGCACAGCCTCCTCTTTGCTCTCCTTTTACTTCCCAGGTATCATCATGCTTAGTATTTATATGAAAATATTCCGTGTTGCTCAAAAACAAGCCAAATCGATTCAGAACTCAAAGAATAAAACACAGTCCATGATAAGCAAAGAGGAGAAAAAAGCAACAAAAACTCTAGCGGTAATTATGGGAGTGTTTCTCTCACTTTGGACTCCACTTTTTTTCTGCATTATCATTGATCCTTATATTGGTTATTTGATTCCTCATGTATTGTTTGAGGTACTGGCTTGGATTGGATTTTTAAATTCAACCTTTAATCCAATGGTGTACGCTTTTTTTTACAAGTGGTTTAGGAAAGCACTGAGGACTGTTTTATCTGGGAAAATATTTCAGTCAGGTTCTTCAAGAATTAATCTTTTTTCACATTGAGTAGAAATATAAATGTGAGGTCCTAATTTTATCTCATTGTATTTTTTTTAAGTTATGTAGTCTACATGTTAAAAACAGAATTAACATACAGATTTTTTTCCCATTCTGTGAGAATTTTTTTTTACAATTTAACTGCCTTGGTGGAATAGATTTATCCATCACCCAAGACCAAGTCAGTTGCTGATTGTATGAAACAGACTTGTAAATACTGCAACTGCATGGTTCCCTGCAATATGTGAATAATTTCCAAATTGTTAAAAGTAACAGTCTTCGTCTTCTTCTTAATAATAATAATAATAATAATAATAATAATAATAATAATAATAATAAAAACAAAGATAATTGCAAAAGTTTATATATAAAAGTAGTTGTTATTTTGTATCTGCTCATGACAGATCTAAGCTGGAGTTTATTGCGGAAATAGAAAAATTGATCCAACTCAATGCAAGTTCAAGAACAAGAAAAAATCAGGCTGAAAAGTATTTCAATAGACTTCTTATAGTCTGTTAACCAAAGAATGATGTTATTCACAAATCAAATCAAATCAAAATTCCCCTTGCCACGTATCCCTCATATCTTTATCAGCAATTACTTCTTTTGCGGGTGTGTTCCCACAGTGAGGAGCAGAATGGTTATGTTCTGCTCTGCTTACTTACACACTAATAGCAGAGAGATGAGTGCATTGATCACACGGGCACCACCAGTAAAGAAGTAAAAAACTTTAGGCACTCAACCGGAATAATGGTTTTGTACGTTTGCTGGCTTTACTGCGGAGTGGCTTTATATAACTATAGACCGACACCTCAGGCTTTAGATCATCCTCTCAAGGATTAATGAGCCGCAGCTGTCACGGTATGCCAGGTCATGCCTCAAGCCAAGTCATGATCACCCACGACTCCGTTCCACACTCCAGTCCACTGCTTCCATTTTGCCCCCTCATTCACCAGCTCAAGCACATCTGTTTCTTATCTCATTCATTAATCTGCTCTATATAACTCTTTCACAAACCAGCACCTTTTGCCAGAGAAAATCAAGTGAAACATTGAACAAATTCATAATCACAGTAATAAAATTACAGTGTAATTAGAAAAGCCACAGATTTAGGGTTTTGTGTCATATCATGCCTTGTGTTCTTTAAATGTGTAGCAGATGTATTAACTAAAATAAATGAAACTAAATGTCCATAAGATTCAAACATTGTCAGGGCGTGCTACTGCATCAGCAGACGTCAATGTGTGTTTGCATTATTATAAGAATGAAATGCAGAAAGCTGTTGTGATCATCATAATTTTCTTTAATAAATATTAACTAGTTAAAATTTACATGTAATAACTGTAAATAAAGTTTACATAATAATAACATTTTCATATGTAATAACTGGTGGTGCGCTGTACCACCTCCAGCAAAACCTTCTGAAATACAAGTGAAACATTAAACAAATTTAGAATAGCAGCGCTAATATTACAGTACAAATTTACTATTTAAATAAAATGTAGTCATTCTTATTTGCATCGACTCTGGCTGTGCATTAGAAAAAGTGGGTGCGCCACAGTTATTGACAGATTAATGTGCAAAAAAACGTTTCTTTAAGTGAACACACAATGATGACAAAACATTATGATTTTCTAAAATAATGAAAGCAAACCCTGTATTGGTTTCTGTAAACTTATAGAAAATCTTATAATTATAGAATGCGAAATGTCTGCTTTTACATAAACTAATAGAAAACAAAATTTTAGATTATGTAATTTGTATGAAACGTGAAATATAGACGCATCCACTGCTGGAGAGATGAAGGTAATCGTGTCATCTCATCATCACTACTGCGGAAAACCGAGATCATGGTCAGAGTCAGTCTCCGTGCTGTTTTTTATCCGACGCATTCATAATCGATAGTCTACTTCTGCCGGTGCACTCTGGAAAACTTTATGTGCGCCATTGAGTGCTGATTAGACAATATAGGAAATAAATGAAAGAGGAGGATCATGATGCTGCCTCAACATCCCGAGCCCGAATCTCATTCAAAAATTAAATGAACAAGTATTGTAAGTAAACAACAATAGCCCATGTTTAGAAAAGCATTTTTATTTAGCCTATAAATAATAATCCTGCAAGAATTGTTCTTATACGCCTCTTTGTCAGGGGAAATCATTCAGTGACAAGCATGTACATTTTCATGTAAAACAGGGACATCTGTTTGAATTAATTGTTTCATTAATTGTATAAAGGTCTACTGATCCTTTATTTATGTAAACGACTTGTTCTGATGTGAGAGCAAAATGCTCGTTGCTGCACTGTTTCGGGGGAGGGACGTGCTGAAGACGTTTGGTCTGGTTTATCATCTGAGTCACATCAGTCACTTTACCCCAAATTAAAGGTCTTTCTGAGTGCTAGAATTTAGTTGTAACATAACAGATATAAAAAAAAAAGGTTGTGCACTGAACCACTGCGCTTCTGCAAATTACAAAATTGACATTGTTATAATTATTTAATAACTGGTATGGAAGGAGATGGAACATTTCCTTTTCATAACATACGTTGTATTGTTTTTAATCACTCTATACACAAAACATGATTTTTATGCTATTTTACAAATGGAAAATACAATTGTCTTTTGTTTATTTATTTGTTTATTTTTAAAAATATACAATTAAAATTCTTTATTCTTAAAATTATGGTGTATAGAGCAATACATGTTATGATGAGGAAACTCTCAATTTCTTCCATTCCAGGGATTAAAACAATGACAATTTCAGAATCTGGAATCCAAAAGGTTTTAAATTAGCATAAATTTAAGAAGAGGCCTGAAGCACTGCAGGTCTTCAGAAATGCCTCAGATCCTAGAAGGTCTTAAAGTGGGGAGGGGGGCATTTTAGTTTCTCTGAATGTATAGGTGAGAACAGCTGATTCACACCTGGAGAGGGGTGAATTATTTGCATTTGAATGTTTTCTGACATTGTAAAGCAGACACAGTAAAAATAGGAATAAGAGGCCCTGATTATACTGCATAAATATTATTAAGTATAACAAAATTCCTTTGTGCTCTGGAAAACTTTATATGTGTAGTTGAACACTGACTAGACTATGAAGGGAATTGAAAAAGAGGATCACAATGCCGGCTCAACATCCCGAGCCGTGCCAGCTGCCACGTTCTATTTGAAGTTTTCAATACGAATCTTATGATGCCCACATGACAAACAGTCTCCAGCTCTCTCTGTACACACAGCTTCCCGACGCAGAGCAGCAAGAGCTCCAGTGCCAAGCACGTTAATAGATATTAACATAGCTGCTGCGCTGGGGATTGTCTGCAGCTCACATCTCTGAAAATGTTGTGGCAATTTTTTAAATAGATGCTATCTTTAATTACCGATGTAGGTTTTGAGCTATACACACATGCATTCCCGCCTAAACAACTCTTAAAACTCAATTTTGTGACACAATAACAGTAATGTTGTTTGGAGAAATTAGAGAATAAAGAATAAACCAGTTGTTGAGTCAAAATAGCCCAACCAGGTGTTCATTTGTAAATGACTCATTACATCTCGTTTGAACCAGCATGAGCAACCCAACAATGTGTTTACAGTACCCGAAATAACCCAGAATTTTGCCCCAGCATAAACAACCCAACACTGTGTTTATAGAAACAAGTTATTCTAACGTTCTATTCTGAAATTAGTAAAATTTAAATGTTGATGTTTTTAAATGTAACATTTTTTAAATAATAACAATAAACAGATACAAACAGATATATAACAGTTCATTCTTTGTACAAATTAAATTGTCACCTAATGAACTTGATCGTCTGTCTAAACAACATTTTTTTAACACATTATTGAACAGTAAATGTCAATAGCCCTGGTTCTGATTTTCCATGTTTGTTGTATAAAGCACTGAGTTGTGGAAATTACCATCACTTTACTATTTCTTTGATACAACACATTAATCTCTAATTATATTTGAAAACTGCATTGAATGAAAATGTCACTTTGCACCATCTTTCATTCACCATTCATTTCATGAATGACACAAAATGTGACTGATTTATTTTAGCCGCTGCAGTGAGCATGGCGGTAATAGGCATTCTCGTTGACTACCTACTGTAGATGCTGTGAAATGCTTCAAATTAACTGATCAAGGGGAGTCGCAGTTCCACAGGCTCTGACGGCTCTAGCATTACGGTCAAGGATAGCGAGGCTGGATCCAGCAGCATGATCAGTGATGATGAATCAGTGCCTGCATTAGCTCATGCTAGTAAACTTATTCATTTTGGTGTTCAATATTAACTCAAAATAATGCTGAGAAACATTATGTTTAATTAAAATTGATTACCATAACATTTACTAGCACAAGCTAATGCTGCTACTAATTTTATTTCAGCTTACCTGTTCAGTTTTATTTTCATTCTTTTCACTAAGTTCAAGTAGGAAAGGGGAGAGGTGCTGGTCATCATCAGCAGGCACTGGTTCATCATCACTGACCCTGCTGCACGTGCAGCTTACACTGATGAGTGGTACTGTACATCTTAAACTGACTGCTGTGAGCCAGGATGTCCAGGGCCACTTTTAATTTCCAGTCCGCCCCTGCTCCAGGCCATCTTACAAGACCTCCTTCCATTCATCACTGCTATCATCAACCATTCCATATCATCTGGTTATGTTCCTGTTGCTTTTCAGAAGCCAAGGGTTATTCCCATCCTCAAGGAACCATGCCTGGATCCAACAGACATCAGCAACTATCAATCACTCATTATCACTTCTCTCTTTTATTTAAAAAATTCTTGAAAGGACTGTTTACAACCAAATGTCTCTTTATATCTCTCAAAACAACCTCAAAGATCCCAAGCAATTTGGATTCAAAGTGGTACATCCTACAGAAACTGCCATTCGGTCATTCACCAAGTGTTACAATATTAAAAATATCTGTATTTTGTGGTTTTGCCTACGTCTCTGCTGGTGGTGGGATGGGGGTGTGTCTTCCCTTATTGTTTCAGGTTCCGCCCCCTTCATTGTGCCCTTTCCTGCAATCTGTTGGTTGCTGTCCTCAGTGGTACTAGTGTAGGTGCTGTACTCACCCAAGAAAATGCTCATGGTATTGATCAACCTTTGAGTTTCTTTTGCCGTTTTAAATTTAAATTTAATCGTTGCCAACTTAACTATAGTACCATTGAGAAGGAAGCTCTTGCCCTCTTACTTGCCTTTTAGAATTTTAGGGAGTATATTGGATCCAGTTCTGAACCAATAGTGGTGTTCACTGATCACAACCCTGTCATATTTTTACAACGCATGATTAATAGAAACCAACAACTCGTATGCTGGGCCTTGATTTTATAGGGATTCAATATTGACATTTGGCATAAAAAGGGATCTGAAAACATTGTAGCAGACATTTTATTTCACTGTGAGTCTGAGGTAGTTGTGAACAGGATGTTCAATCTTAAGGGAGGGGGTGTTACGATATTGAATATATATGAATTTTGTACTTTTGCATACGTTTCTGCTGGTGGTGGGATGGGGGTGTGTCTTCCTGCGTCCTGCCTGATGATTGGGTAACTAGGAGACTCAGAGGCCTACATAATAACTGTTTATCTGATGAACTATTGTAAAATTATACTGTGTATGACCTCGTGCTATGTTTCTGACTATGTTTTTGAATACGCCAGTCATAGGTTTTGACTATTTGGTTGTAAATATTTTTTTATATATTTGTATACAATTCTGTACGTTGTGGTTTAGTAGGGAGTCAACGCCATTTTGTTTATATCTTGTTTTCTCATGGTTTGTGGTTAGTTAGGGGAGTAAGGGTAGCATTTTATGTTTCTGTTTCTTTTTGATTGGTGCAGGTTAGGTGTTTCACTAGGTCTGTCCCTCAGACAATCTAGCAGTTGATCAAGAACGCAGCTGCACGTCTTGTTTTCAACCTTCTCAAGTTCTCCCACCCCACCCCACTTCTCCACTCTCTGCACTGACAGAACCAAATTCAAAGTACTACAAAGTTATAAAATGGCCAAGCACGCACTTACCTCTCAGCTCTAATCACACCACTCTCAGCTCTAATCACACCACATTCTCTCCAGTCCTCCAACACTGCTTGCCTGGTCCCACCATCTCCTAGAGATAAAGGAAGACTGAAGGGATTCATTCAGATTCTTTCTGCCAAATGCCTAAATCTAAATGTTCTCTCTACCATAATTTCATGATTAAGTGGAGCCCCATCTATTTATCAAAAGAATTTACAGCCATCGTTATAATGGCAGCTTACATTTCTCTGAATGGTGAAGCTAAATTGACTATGAGCTAAGAACTGGGTGCAGTAATCAGCAAACAGCTGTTTGTACACACAGATGAAGCTTTTATTGTTGCTGGATATTTTAATCACTCCAATTTGAGAGCTGTACTTCCAAAATTCCACCAGAATATTTCCTGCTCCATTGGACAGGACCAAAATATTTGACTATTTCTACACAAATACTGCAAAAGTCAGTACAAGGCCATTTCCCTCACCCAGTTGGTTCAGTCCCCCAAGGGCATCACTGACTACAAGCAAGCAACCCAGACTCTCCCAACTAGCAGTGATGTCCTCCCTGATGAGCTGAATCAACTACGCTTGTTTTGATGATATTATTTAGCCTGTATGACAAAAGATGACCATTACCTTGTTGACCACCCCTTCTGTCACCTCAACATATGTGGACTGGTACCTGTGTCTAAACAGAGAGGTGTCTTGTCAGAGAAGCTACCAAGAAACCAACAGGGTTAGGGTTAGGCTACACCTCTGTAGCAGGATTTTGACAAAGAGTGGTCATTACAACATATAGAAAAAAGTCTGAGCGAGTGAGCTTTTCAAAAGTGAACCTTGAAAATTTTGAGGCTACATGGAAAAAGGCATTATAGTAATTTGAGACTAAAATCTAATTATTTCCACAACAGCTAATCATATGTCTGTCAGAAAACCAATACAGCCAACCATCCAAATAACACCATTCCTAAAAAATCGTTGGTCAGTTCAGGCTGCAAAGCGGCACAGTGTGATTATTTTAAAGGGGGTCATTATTTTCTATACCCATTGTATATAGCATAAACATAGTGCCATCCTACCTTCTTTCATAATTTCAGCCCAGGAGATCACATGGAAGGGTGGCTCTGCAACCCACTGAAGCATGGTATCACATCAGCTCATTCCGATTTGTTGCATCTATATTTTGGTCTTGCTTTCTGCCACACTAAAGTCATATAAGAAAAGGAGAAAACAACATTTACATATGAACTGTAACAAACCACTCTGACTATGAACAACAATCTGTAATACGAAAAACATGCAATAAGCACAAATATATAAAAAATAAAAAATAAAACCACAATAGAATCCAGACGGTATGACAAAGTAACCAGAGCTTAATTCAAAGACAATTTATCCTTATTTGTATATAAGCAATATAATGCCATGATTGGCTAATAAAATACATTAAAATAGATTGTCCCAAGTCAGTAGTATGTGTTAAACTGTAGTATTTCTTAAATAATACATTTAACATAATTGTTTACTTTCCCACCATCCTCTACCAAGAAGGACCAATTTAAATTGCCCTGCTATTGGCCAAGGCAGGTGCTGTTCTCTATTATTTACTTCATCTACATGGCATAGAGGAATGTATATTGGGTTACACACCATACAATTCAAGCTGACTTCAATAATTATGTACTACCAATGCGTTAGTATTAGTTCAAAATGGTACTGCTATAAGCTAAAATCTTATATTCTTAAATCTGGAAGTTATTGTGAGTCCTGGAGTTCGAGAATATAATTGATTTTATGCCTGGAACAGCCTTCACTTTTATTCATCTCAAATAATACATAATATATAAAATAAATGTTATATATGTTGCTGTGTGGAATTCCCCCCCCCACACACACACACACTTAACCTTTATGTTAACTACATAAAGATAATTGCAAAAGTCTCTAAAACTAAGTGTCATTTTGGAGACAGAATTACTGCCCTGACAGAAAGCCACAATGTGCACCACAACACACCTCCAAGACAGAGAGAGAGAGAGAGAGAGCGAGCATTTGGCAGGATGGAGGATGGAGACAAATTGAAAAGACCAAAATGAAAACACAAAGCTGACAGCTCATGCACAGTGTGGGGCATGGCATCTTTCTAGATTTCTTAATTTAGTAGCTATTACTCTACAGGCTGCAAGCTTATTCAATCAGAATAGCCTTGCATACATCTCAAATAGGTGACGTGCTGTTGGACATCAGCTACATTTGCACAGTATCTCCACCAGGACACCATGGCCTGTTGACCTAGGTTTTCTGGCAGAGACAGCATGAGAACGACACCAACGCTGAGCCCACATCTACCATCACTCTCAAGCTACTTCCTTGCAAACATATGTCCTCTGGGGAACACAGTCAGTAAACGTTAGCTTTGGATAACATTGCATGAAGAGTTTAATGAGTGCAATGTTATGATTTTTACAATTCCTAGCAACATTCCTAACAGTGCCATTGAGACAGATGTTTCTACTGCCCTTTATTTCGCCCTCTTCCAACTGGACAACAATTACACATGTAAGAAAGTGGTTCCCCAGCTTTAGCTCAGCTTTTAACATGGTCATTCCCACTATGCTCATCACCAGTCATCAAGACCTGGGCATCAGTCCTTGTATTTTTAGCTGGATTCTGGGGTCCATAACAGACAGAAGTCAGTGTGTTAGGACTGGAAATCACATGTCCTCTACCTTCTAACTGAACACTGTCATTCCGCCGGGTTTGTGTGCCGAGTTAATTGCTTTACTCCCTGTTCGTCCATGATGGCGTGTCACTGAATAACTCCAACATGAGTCAAACACAACAATGATGAGTCAGACTACATGGAGGACATTTGTAGCCCATCAGCATGGTGTTCCTTCGATAACTTCAACTTTAATGAAAAGATTTAATTGTGGATTTCCTGAAATCAAAAATCAGCCGACACTCCCTTCTTCATTAGTGGCACTAAAGTGGAACATCTTTTAGCCGTTCCTAGTTTGGGAGGTCTTTTTAATTAATCAGCTCACATCGGCTCATCCCTATTTGCCAAAATAGGCAAAATGGACACGTTTGTTTACAAAAGATATAAGAAGTGCACATGCACTTTGTTGTCTGTTGTTTAGTGTTGTCTCTTCTTGTATAAAATTGATAGCTTTAGGTTAACTTAAAAATGTAAAATATACGTTGCTAATTTATGTTGTGTTGTTAACTTATGTCGTTTGCATGTATGTAGCACCTCGGTCCTGGAGGAACATTGTTTCGTTTCACTGTGTACTGAACTGTATATGGTTGAAATGACAATAAAACCCACTTGACTTGAAGAAATGGAACACACCATTTACATATGAATTTACATAGGTTTTCTTTTATATATATATACACACACAAATAAGGCATTTATATAAATATATAAATCATGGCCTAAGTTTTTGTTATATTTTAAACTGTAGTATTCCTTTAATTAAATAATACAGTTCAGATTATTCTTTATTTTCCCCATCATCCTCCACCAGGAATTAAGTTCATGCACTGCTATTGGCCACAACAGGTTTTAAATTAAGACACTATTCTCTTTGGTTAGCATCATCTACATGGCATAGAGGAAGGTATGTTGGGTTACTATGAATACAAATGTGTTAAACAAAACATACATATAAGTCAAGCCTACTTGAATAATTTTGTACTACTAATATTAGTTCAACTACATTACTAGTTATGTTAAAGTTGTAAAGCTATTGCTTGAAATTTTACATTACTATATTTGGAAGGAATTGTGAGTGCTGGAGATAAAAAATATCCCATATTTTGTGATTCTGGAGGCTTCTTCAGTTTGGTTAATCTCAAATAATACCTTAATTAGGTATTAATCGAGTAATTTATATAAAAAGACTTTAGCTGGGTGACAGACAGGGTCACATTAAATGAATGTTATAAATGTTGCTATGCAGATTTATTTTTTTTTTTTAACAAGTAACATTTTTCTGCTGAGTTTCATTGTTTTTTATTCGCAGGAAGACACCTTGCAGATGGATTTTGAAATGAACTCAAGCCAAACTCTGAGAGTGGAAATTGCTCCTCTTTGCTATGAATTTTTAAACAGTTCCTGTGCAAAATTCACTTACCCACTCATTATCAAAGTGCCACTCTATAGTTTTTTTGGCTTGGTGGTAATTTTGACAGTATTTGGAAACTTTTTTGTCATCCTGAGCATCGTTCATTTTAAACAGCTCCACATGCCAACAAATTATCTTGTCCTGTCTCTGGCTGTAACTGATCTGATATTAGGAGGATTCGTTATGCCTCCAAATGTGATTCGAACAGTGGAAACTTGCTGGTATTTGGGGACTTTATTCTGTAAAATTCACCTCAGTGTGAATATCACATTGGTTACCTCATCCATTATAAACCTGTGTTTTATAGCCATAGATCGATATTATGCTGTGTGTCAGCCCTTGTTATATCAGACCATAATTACACCTTATGTCACGTTGATTATGATTTCCATTTGCTGGAGTGTTTCACTGACAGTTGGATTTGGGATAATATTTCTTGGTCTCAACATCCTGGGTATTGAAGACTTTTATAATAAGAATGTTGCCTGTGAAGGTGGTTGTGCTTTGTTCCAAAGTGCCGCCTCCAGCACAGCCTCCTCTTTGCTCTCCTTTTACTTCCCAGGCATCATTATGCTTAGTATTTATATGAAAATATTCCGTGTTGCTCAAAAGCAAGCAAAATCAATTCAGGATTCAAAAAATAGAGCACAACTGATAAGCAGAGAAGAGAAAAAAGCAACAAAAACACTGGCGGTGGTTATGGGAGTGTTTCTCTCACTTTGGACTCCATTTTTTTTCTGTAATATCATTGATCCTTATATTGGTTATTTGATTCCTCATGTATTGTTTGAGGTACTGGCTTGGATTGGATTTTTAAATTCAACCTTTAATCCAATGGTGTACGCCTTTTTCTACAAGTGGTTTAGGAAAGCACTGAGGACTGTTTTATCTGGGAAAATATTTCAGTCAGGTTCTTCAAGAATTAATCTATTTTCACACTGAGTACCAAATATAAATTGTGATTTCCTGATTTTAAAAGATGTTTATTATTATATTATGTAGCATGCCTAAAAGTTCTTTTTTTCCAGTTGTTCTGGCATAATTTATTCTACTTGTTGATAGAATTAACACTGTTTACAGAATTCCTAATGCTTTTTGAATAAATTTTTACACACTGCACTTTTATTCATGTGGATATTCCATACACAAGTTAACTACCTAGCTGAACTATATTTACTTTGATGTATCTACTTTTATGAGTTGGTGATTATATAAATCAGAAAACTGTAACCTTATTAGTTTTCCCCACAATATGTACGATCTCCAAATAGTTATAGTAACAATGTACCAAATTAATATATTGCAATTATTTTCTAAATTAATTCATAAAGTGGTAACTGTAAGCTCAATTCATTCAAATATTCACTTTTGTAACACAATGAGGACTTTTGTCTACACCATGATGATAATGTTTCCTGTAAACCCTTGAGCAGGGCTATGACACTGGTAGAGAGAGGTTGAGGGGAAAATGTGCTCTTTTATTAAATTGGACAAAATTGGGTTAATGAAGAGAGGGGAGGGATGGAAAGGAAGGTGCAAAGGTTGTAGATCTTCAGCCTCTGGCAGAAGCTGAAGACCAAAAAGCTGACAAGCCAGTTGAGACTTGATAATGGTCCCCCCTGGACAGGTTGCCAATCCATCGCAGGGCACACACACGCACGCACGCACGCACGCACGCGCACACGCACACACACACGCGCACACACACACACGCACACACACACACAACGGCCAATTTGGGAATGACAATTGTGTTAAAGTCAAAGTAAAAGGGAACTTCATTGTCAATACGACCATGTAAACAAAATTTACACAGCGGATCGAAATTTCGTTCTTCAGACTCCAGATGTGCAAAAAAGTGTTTAGACATACAACAAGTAACATGCAGACATACAACAAATAACATACTAATGCAAATAACTCACATACAGACACAACAAGTAACAGGAGTGCACGGATGTTATAACAATAAAACAGTAAACATACCATGAGAGCAGATTACCACTTGAATGTTATAGTGTCATAAGAAGATGTAGTATGATGTTTGAAATGAATTGAGTGCTATAAAGGTGCATAAAGTGCAAATGCAAATAACAGCTTGGAGATACATGATGTATCTTGTGCGGATTTATGCTTGTGCTGTTTTTGTTATGTTAAATGTGAATGTCCATAGTATCTTTTATCTTTTAAGGGAGTTGATGAATCTGATGGCTTGAGGGAAGAAACTGTTGCTTAATCTGGTGGTCTTGCAGCGGATGCTGCGATAGCGCCTGCCAGATGGTAAAAGGGTAAACAAGTCATGAGCTCGGTGAGTGGAATCTTTAATGATGTTGATGGCCCTCTTGCTACAACAGGATGCATATAAGTCTGTAATGGCTGGTTGAGCTGATCTTGTGATCTTCTCAGCTGTCCTCACCACCCTCTGCAGGGCCCTCGGGTCAGCAGCAGTGCAGTTCCCGTACCAGACTGAGAGGCTGCTCGTAAGAATGCTCTCAATAGCGCATCTATAGAAGGTGGTGAGTGCAGGAGTTGGAAGGTCAGCTCTACTCATCCTTTGAAGGAAATGCAGGAAATGCTGCAAGGAAATGTGCCTTCCTGACTATGGAGGTGGTGGTCCATGTCAGATCATCTGTGATGTGCACCCCCAGAAACTTGGTGCTTTTCACAGACTCCACAGCACTGCCATTTATGGTGAGAGGGTTATGCGGCCTGTGGTTCTTCCTGAAATCCACAGTTATTTCTTTTGTTTTGCTGACATTAAGTTGTAAGTTGTTAATGTCGCACCAGTTGATGAGTTGATGTACCTCCTCTCTATAGTTTGAGTTGTTGTCATCATTGATGAGGCCCACCACTGTTTTATCATCTGTGAACTTGATATAGTTTGAATTGTATCTGGCACAACAGTCATGTGTCATCAGCGTGAACAGCAGAGGGCTCAGCCCACATCCCTGGGGGACCCAGTGCTCATGATGGTGGTCTCTGAGGAGATTTGCCAACCTTAACTGTCTGTGGTCTTTCTGCGAGAATATCAAGTATCCAGTTACATAGTAGGGTGCTGATCCCTATTTTTAGTGAGTTTATGTACTAATTGTGGTGGGATGACTATATTTAAAGCAGAGCTAAAATAAATGAACAGCATCCGCATATAGCTGTTTTTAGTCTGTAGTTTGTGACTGACCGGATGCCGTGCCATAGGCGTCTGGTGTCATGCACACTCGCACCGCGACCGGCACGAGGACCCGGAAGTAAGACGGTCGCGCTTTCAGAAAGCATAAAAGGAAACAAGATGGCGCTTCACATCGCTCAGTCATTGAGTTCATTCATGCCTTCGCTATCGCTTCACCAACGGTTCCGTGAGTACTCACCTATTCAGGTTGCTTCCTTGATTGAGTGTGTGTTGCTAGAATGCGGGTTTATTTGTGTAGATCCTTGCTCTTGCTGTAAGAGAGTTCTAAGAGTAAACGCGTGGTTATCCTGCCTACTCGCGCTGCTTCCGCGTTTGGGTTTACCGTCCACGCAACACGGGCTAACTGCTAAGGCTGCTGTGTTCGTCCCTCGGTTGCTCGTGACATCTGGGGTCTTTTGTGTCTGTAAAGTGTGCTTCTATTTTTGTCCATAGGCACGATTAGCTGTTCTTACACACCGGTTTAAGTTTGCTCTGGTGGATCTGAGGACATCTTTGTCACGAATTAGCCTATTAGTCTTTGGACGTTGGGAGGAAATCGAAGTACCTGGTGGAAACCCACCGATCACAGGGAGAACATGCAAACTCTATGCATACAGAGACGGGAGTCGAGCCTGGCCAAGAATCGAACCCGGACACTGCAAGACGATAGTGCTAACCCGTCACATTCAATTGATTAAAATGTATTGGTATCCATAATTTCCCCCTTAAACCACCCAATTTCCTTTGCTCTCCTCTCTCTACACACATTAGCTCACAGATGACCACAAAGCAGGGGAAATGACTGATGATCAAACAGTGAGTAATATAACGGCTGAATTTGCATAGTTGTCCCACTGCATGTTACAAAACATTGTGATGACGGAGGGCAAAGTGAATCAGTGTTTAAGTACCCACAAGCCAATGAGGAACTTCCTGTAATGTGAAATACCAATACTGTCACAGTTTCCTCCTCTCTTAATGATTTCAGTCACAAGAAGCATCAAAGTATTGGTGAAAAAGTGAGTGTTTGGCAGGATAAAGGATAATAATGACAATTGACTGCAAACTTATTCATTCAGAAGAGACTTGAATATATTTCATATACCCAACAAGCACTGTACCATAACACATCAATTGTATTTAGGAAAGTGCAACAGTGTCTTTACTTGAGGAGACTTGAGAAAATTCATCTGTTTTATCAGACATTAGAAAGCTTCTATTAGTGCAGTGGCCTCTGTACACCACCACATTAAATTGGAAATTGAACCCCTGAAGCTGTCAGTAAAGTCGAGACTGTAATTCTAGGAGTTTGATTAATGTAACTGTACTTATAAACATATAAATGGCTAAGGTCGGATTACACTGGGCTACAATAATATGTGAGCAGCATGTATGTACACATTTGCATTTTGGGAAAAAATAACATTTATGTGTGGTTATTAAAAACAACAAAAAAGAAGTCAGTGAAATAATGCCACAAATATACAAGCATTCATAAGATATGTCTATAAGACTTTTGCAAACTGGAACTTGTAGCCTAGAGTTTTTGCTTCAAAATGATGTGACAATCACCCTGCTCACTCATTCATAGAAAGCAATATATTTATTTAAAATTTCTTTTTGTTTAGCAATGCCATATGCAAGTAGGTGTGAATGATCATGAATAATGCTGTTATTCACAGCAGAGAAGACAAAGACCTGCATAATGAGCCTTTCAGTAAGTCTGTAGTTTATTTAGAATAAAAAAAAGCTCACTTTACACCCTATGGCCATCAATGGCACAAAACTACCAGGTGTCCACCTGGAGGAGAATCTCACCTCGTCCCTTAACACCAGCTCCCTGCACAAGACAGGGGATATCAAAACTATGATATAACAGATGGAATTAGGTAATTATGTAACAAAAACAACAACAGTCAGTTGTTATTTTAAGACACAGAGCTCAGCACAACTATCAGAAACTTACCACAATCCAGACACTGTGACAAAGAAAGCAGAGCTTAGCTGCACAGGCTTATCATGTTTATGTGTAATATTGGCAATATAATGCATATAATAATAATAATAATAATAATAATAATAATAATAATAATAATAATAATAATAATGATAAACAGCCCACCAAAGATCTTTCCACTGGGAAGATTCCCCAACTTCCTAATGTCCAGTCTGTCCGTAGTCTTAGAGTATGAGAATGACTCCAAATATGACATTGTTTACATTGTTTATTAAGCAGAGAATTACATATAATTAGGGTTTTATAAAATCTATAAAAATCATGAGCTGTAGTGATGTCCTTTTGTATATAATACTTTTTTTTTTTAATCACTCGAATTATAACTTTGAATGGTTGTTTACTTTCACATCATGCTCTACCAGAAAGTACTTTTACCCACTGCTATTGGCCAGGACAGACTATAAAGTTAGACATTGATCTTGTGGGTTAACTGTGTCTACATGGTACAAAGGAAGGTATGTTGCGTTGCTGTGAATGCAAATGTTTGGACCTTCATGAATGTTAAACAATGTAATGAGATCTGGCCTACAATATTAGTCATTACGTCTAATTAGACTGAGTATAACATCCTGGCATGAGATTTTAATGACAATTGAGAAATTAGGTACAAAACGTTGTACAGAGGTCACTCCACTTTAGGGAGGAGGTACCAACAAAACTATAATAACTATTCTATTTCTAAGATATTATGAAGAATTATTTAAATGCTTAACCTTATTGTGTTTAATATCTTGTTTAGTGTTTATTTGCAGTAATCAAAACATCTCATCAAATGGATTTTGAAATAAACTCAACGCAAACTCTGATGTTTGACATTGTTCCTCTTTGCTATGAATTTTTAAACAGTTCCTGTGCAAAATTGACTTACCCACTCCTTATCAAAGTGTCACTCTATGGGTTTTTTGGCTTGGTGGTGATTTTAACAGTATTTGTAGAGAACTGTAGAGAACTGTTGGTACTTGGGGACTTTATTCTGTAAAATTCACATGAGTGTTAATATCACATAGTGTACTGCATCCATTATAAACCTGTGTTTCATAGCTGTAGATCGATATTATGCTGTGTGTCAGCCCTTGTTATATCAGACCATAATTACACCTTTTGTCACATTGGTTATGATTTCCATTTGCTGGAGTGTTTCATTCGCAGTTGGATTTGGAGTAATCTTTCTCGGTCTTAACACTTTGATTACTGAACATTTTCATAACAAAAATGTTGCATGTGAAGGTGATTGTATTTTGTTAAAAAATATTGCCTTCAGTACAGCTTCCTCTTTGCTTTCCTTTTATTTCCCAGGTATCATCATGCTTAGCATTTATACAAAAATCTTCCATGTTGATCAAAAACAAGCAAAATTCATTAAGGACTCAAAAAGAAAAATACAGTCCATGATAAGCAAAGAAGAGAAAAAGGCAACAAAAACTCTTGCAGTGGTTATGGGAGTGTTTCTCTCACTCTGGACTCCATTCTTTATCTGCAATATTATTGATCCGTTCATTGGTTATTTGACTTCCCCCCTATTGTTTGATATACTGGTTTGGATCGTCTATTTAAATTCAACATGTAATCCAATGGTATATGCTTTTTTCTATAAGTGGTTTAGGAAAGCACTGAGGACTGTTTTATCTGGAAAAATATTTCAGTCAGGTTCTTCAAGAATTAATCTTTTGTAAATGGTGATGTCCATTTATACCATCATATTGTTAACATATTGAAAAAAAAAAAGTCTGTTTCTTTTGGCTTAATGTGATGTACATGAAAAAAAAATCTTGATTTTTTTTTTTAACATTGATAACTTTCCTCATGTACATCTACCTCATCTACCTACCTGCATTAAATGTTCTGTATTAAAAAAAAAGCAATGTGAAACAAAAGTAACAACTGTAAGTTCATAGTTTTTTCCCTCAGAAATGTGTGTATTCTCTAAATACTTACAGTAATAATCTTTTTTTTTCTGGCTACATAAAATTAAGTGCAAAAGTCAAAAGTCCAAATTTAACCAGGTGCATGAGCTATACATAACATTTTGATACCACATTGAACCTGACCATCCCATTGGACCTGGGCTCTATGACCACTAGGGAGTTCCAGTTGTTGTGGAACTACTCGATCACACCACTTTGAGAATTCCTTCTGAATCATTCTGAATTACCACTTTGTATTCATGAATTTAGGCCACAACTTTCCATACCTTCTGGGAAAGCAAAAGGTGGTCTCACAGATGGAACAGGGTGAATTGGGTCACACATTTTGGACTTACCTACTGTCTTACTGTCCCATGTCTACCCACCTGGGGAACGGCATTATGAGAGGGCTCATATTTACTAAGCGTCTCAGAGTAGAAAATCGCTCCTAAGGAGTCAAAAATTCTCAGATTGATGACATCTTGGTCCTACTTTTAGGAGTAAGAATAATAACTATTAATCAAGATTCTTAAAATAGGAAATCACTCGCAATTTGAACAGAAAATAATAGTGGGCTGGTAGGCACGTTATTTTTTCATGTCACTTAAACGGCTGAATGAAGTTAAATATACACAATAAACTAATAATTGCGTTTGCTTTACATTTGAGCACTCATGTGTAAATAGCTATGATACTACCATATCATATATATGTGTGTCTAATACTGTTTTATTCATATTTTACAACATTACATGCAATTTGTAATTTACTTGCAATTGTACATTTAAAATGACCTTTACGTTTGTAGATGGAGTGGGATTATTAATTAAGAACTTAAATGGAAACAAAAGGAAACTGAAAACACAAAATAAACAGAGCTCCGCCATCTCTACGCAAGAACAGACGGGCTCTGGAAACTAAAGCAAAAACTTGTATCCTCTCGGGGCTTATGCCATTACCGAGGATTTGTTTGAGTGGGGGGGAATAAATATATTTAGCATATATGCCTAAATATTCCTTTTTGTTCAGTTAGTGAA
This sequence comes from Clarias macrocephalus, assembly GCA_011419295.1. NCBI lineage: Eukaryota > Metazoa > Chordata > Actinopteri > Siluriformes > Clariidae > Clarias > Clarias macrocephalus. The sequence continues at coordinate 21,447 of JAAGKR010001129.1, forward strand.
ACTATGTGAAAGTCCTGATTCGTGAATATGCCAACATATCTTCGTTAAAACATAAAAATGTGTCGACATTGAGCACCATCAGGAGACATGAATGAACAAAGAAATCTATATATTTTTGCAAAGATTCTTATATGCACACAAAATTCTTCTGGCTTTTTATAATAATAAACGTAATGTTTTTTTTGCTGTTTGTGTCCAGCATTTCATCCATTATTTGACCATGGCTGGAAATAATTTTTCCGATTTGTCCGTAAACTTTCACTTTACAAAAGGCAGGGTTTTGATCAAAAGGCTGATAAACCCGTGCGATTTATCGATAAAAATGCCAAAAAGTCATCGCGTCTCGCAATAATGCAGTTCAAACACAATACACATGTCCATGAATAAAAAGGAATATTTAAGCATATACGTGAAATAAATTTCACTTATTATTTCACAATATTACAAGATTAAAACAAGGAAAGGAGACGTGCTGAGCTCCAGTACATTGTGATGGCGAAATACATTTTAGGCAGAGACGTCTGCTCGGTCTTAAACCCCTCAATTCTGCCAATTCTCCCATCAGCGAAACCGGTTTGATAATTTCACACCTATTGTGAATGAAAGGTGAGAAGAGGGATTACAGTAACTGGGGGTCTGCATGTGTTTACCTCAGACCGCGCGGTCACGTTGGATTCAACGAGTAGACTAAAACAAAATCATGTTTCTTTCAGCATTGGAGACAATATTGTTTTAGGCTAACTTTATTAAAGATTATACACTTTCATATTCTTTGTTGTATTTTTGAACAGAAAATAATCATGGGCTGGTATAGGCACATATACATTACAGCACAGTGAAATTCCTTCTTCGCATATCCCAGTGTAACTGGGGTCAGAGCGCAGGGTCAGCCATGGTACAGCGCCCCTGGAGCAGTTAGGGTTAAGGGCCTCGATCAAGGGCCCAACAATGGCAACCTGGCTGAGCTGGGAATCGAACTGCCGATCTTCCGATCAGTAACTCAGTGCCTTAGCCCTTTGAGCCACCACTGCCCATTTTATGTCATAAATTGAGCAAATATAAAAATAAAAACAGTTTCACAGTGCCATAATAATGTTTTTATTTTTTATGGATCTATCATGCTTTGGGATTCTGTTCCAGCCAGTGGCACAGGAAACATTGCACGGGCGGAGGGAAGAATGGATTCCACTAAATACCAGCAAATTCTGGAAGCAAACATCACACCATCTGTAAAAAAGTTGAAGGTGAAAAGAGGAGCTTCTACAACAGGACAATGATCCTAAACATACCTCGAAATCCACTATGGAAAACCTCAAGAGACGCAAGCTGAAGGTTTTGGAACTGCCATTACAGTCCCCTGATTTAAACATCAGTGAACATTTGTGGGTAGATCTTAAAAGAACTGTGCATGCAAGGGCAAGGCCCTTAACCCTAAGACGACCAAAGATCTAAAGTCATGGCTTAGATCACTTTTATATGTTTCTCTTTTTGTATGAGAAAAAAAAAACATTAAAGCAATAAATTGGGCTGTTTGGTTATTTGCATCATCCTCCACCAGGAATTGTTTTCATGCACTGCTATTGGGCAAGATATCCTATAAATCTAGACATCTGTCTCTTTGTTTATCTTTGTCTACATGGTATAGAAGAAGGTACAGTATGTTGAATTACAATGAATACAAATGTTTAGAACTTGAACTGCAAACAATGTAATGTGACCAGGACTATATTTCATGCACACCATACGGGTCAAACTCATTGGATAATCATGTATTACTGATGATTTACTATTTGTTTAATTTAATTTCAATAATAATCACATAATGCTGTCAGTGACTTTCCTTTTCTTTTGTACGGTTAGGTTTCTCACCTCACTTCCCTTTCTGTTGGGTTTGAAATAATATTTCTCTAATGTGATATACAAATTTAGTTTGAAGGTGCCTGCATGGTGTTCCAAGCCAAAGTATAAGCTTTATTTTAAAATCCATAGAGAGGAAACTATGAGAACATTTTTAGTCCTTCAAGATAATTAGACTGTAAATCACATCCTGATCTGAACTTTTAATGTAAACTATTTGACTAAGGCTCGGTGAAAAGCTTTGTACATTAGTCAATCTATGTAACGAGTTATGGTAAGCTGAATGTTGTTACAAAGAAAATGTTTTAATATCTATTTTTTTATATTTAATATTTTGTTTATTTGTTTATTTGCAGGAAGGAGACCCTCTTAGCAGATGGATTTTAAAATAAACTTGAGCCAAACTCCAATTTTGGATGTTGCTCCTCTTTGCTACGAATTTATAAACAGTTCCTGCTCAAAATTCACTTACCCACTTCTTATCAAAGTGCCACTCTATATGCTTTTTGGCCTGGTGGTGATTTTAACAGTATTTGGAAACTTTTTTGTCATCCTGAGCATCGTTCATTTTAAACAGCTCCACATGCCAACAAATTATCTTGTCCTGTCTCTGGCTGTAACTGATCTGTTGTTAGGAGGAGTTGTTATGCCTCTGAGCATGATCCGATCTGTAGAAACCTGCTGGAATTTGGGTACATTATTCTGTAAAATTCACAGCAGTGTTAATATCACATTGTGTACTGCATCCATTATAAACCTGTGTTTTATAGCCATAGATCGATATTATGCTGTGTGTCAGCCCTTGTTATATCAGACCATAATTACACCTTTTGTCACACTGGTTATGATTTCTATCTGCTGGAGTGTTTCATTCACAACTGGATTTGGAATAATATTTCTTGGTCTTAACATCCTGGTTACTGAAGAATTTTATTATAAAAACATTGTCTGTGAAGGCGGTTGTGGTTGGTTCCAAAATGCCGCCTCCAGCACAGCTTCCTCTTTGCTCTCCTTTTATTTCCCAGGTATCATCATGCTTAGCATTTATACAAAAATATTCAACGTTGCACAGAAACAAGCCAAATCAATTCAGGACTCAAAAAATAAAACACAACCCATAATAAGCAAAGAGGAGAAAAAGGCAACAAAAACTCTGGCGGTGGTTATGGGAGTGTTTCTCTCACTTTGGACTCCATTTTTTTTTTGCAATGTGATTGATCCTTATATTGGGTTTTTGATTCCTCCGGTATTATTTGATGTACTGGCTTGGATTGGATATTTAAATTCTACTTGTAATCCGATGGTGTACGCTTTTTTCTACAAGTGGTTTAGAAAAGCACTGAGGACTGTTTTATCTGGGAAAATATTTCAGTCAGATTCTTCAAGAATTAATCTATTTTCACACTGAGTAAAAAAACATAAATGGTGAAATGCTGATGTTAAATATTGAAGTTATTATTATTAACTTATTATAGATAAGTGTCTAAGTTTCTAATTATCTTTAATAAATAAAATTTATTACACTATATTGTTCAGATCATCAACCAATGAACATTGCCTGAGTGAGATGTCTCATGAGTGAAAGTTCTTTTCTTAACCTATTAAGCTTAAACTTTACCTTAAATTAATTTCTTTCATTTTAATCTACAAAAAATGCAATAAAATAAATAAATACATAAATAAATAAATAAAACACATTTAACACTTATTGTGTAAACGCATTATGTGAAAAAAAAAACTACACTATGATTTTCAGCTTTCTTTATAAAATAAATGATTTGGCAACTGTAATATCCCCCCCCAAAAAACCTTAGTGCTTTCTGCTCTGCCTTATACATGAGTGTGTCTACATGAGTTCACAGATGTCCAAAAATCATTAGTGTTTAACTGACTGACAAAAGAGAGATTTATCCACCCTTTTAAACCCAGAAAGTGAGGCTAGTTGTGCTCCTTATAGCACTGGCTATCAGTGGATGCGACATAATTCAATCTTGTGATGTTAATGAGATTTATCCCCACTGTCTACTGGTAGGCGGCACGGTGGTGTAGGGGTTAGCGCTGTCGCCTTGCACCTCCAGTGTCCGGGTATGATTCCCGACTCTGTGTGCATGGAGTTTGCATGTTCTCCCCGTGCTTGGTGGGTTTCCTCCGGGTCCTCCCACAGTCCAAAGACATGTAGGTTAGGTTAATTGGTGTTCCCAAATTGGCCGTAGTGTGTGTATGTATGTATGTATATGTGTGTGCCCTGCGATGGATTGACACCCTGTCCAGGATGTACCCCGCCTTGTGCCCTATGTCTCCTGGGAGTGGAGTGAGTGAGTAAGTGTCTACTGGGACACATGCCTTTTTTCTCATACCGGACACTGTTTCATGAGTAATTGTGGGGCTGATTTTAACTAGTGGTACTCAATGCATAACACTTTGCAGATGACAGCCATAGTGACCCCATCCATGAATTGCAACTGTAGCCAAATTCAGTAGCCATTAGCAATCTTCCTGTAAAGTAAGGCACCTCATTTTCTGTCACACTTGCCTGTCAGTTATTTTATGATCACCCCTCAATCAAAAATGTACTGAACTGTAGCAAAAACACAACTTATATGAACAACTTCTTGGCCATGAGATACATAAAAAGCAACAACTTATAACTATGGAAGCCAGGTCCTATGACACCAGAAATGGAACATAAAATACATAAGCTATTAAAACAAATGCAAGTGGTCTAAACCACTTGCCAAACACTTGTTGTGACTGATGAGAGATGTACTGTAGTTCATCACCTCCACAGTGCTATCTTGACATAACCCCCTTGTGTAGCGTCAGACGTAAAAATAACACCATCAAGTAGCATGAAACGATACAATGACATCTAAGCTTAAGCCACTGTCAGCCTCAGTGGCACTGGTTCAGAAGTTATCCAGGGATATGGGGTAATGCTTATACTGGAGCAATGCTGTGAGCCAGAATCTCATCCTCGTGGCAGCAGTTTGAATAGATGAAGACCTTCTCACAAGAGTCAGGGGTCTTATCACAAGAGTCAATTTAGGCTGATCACCAAAGGCCTCCTTTTTGTGTCTATTGCCTTAAAGAAGGCAGGAGATGCTTGTCTCAGACACTCGTAGGATAACACCAATCTGAAACATCCATATTCCAGTCTTACTTTCTGTCATAATTTGTGCAATATGCAATGATATACACACTGTAAATTGTGGGACAGTATGACTAGAAACTAAACTTTGTAACATGAGATACATAAATGAATGTCAACAAATTAACACAATAGAAACCAGACCCTGTGACAAAGAAAAGCCAAAATTAGATACACGGGCTAATTAGGGACAAACTCAAGTGCATATCATTTTAAATATCATATGATTTTAAATATCAGTGGCTGATTGGAGGTTTATCTCAGTGCCTCAATTGTTTCATGAATACAACAGAACATCATGAATTTAGCTATATATTAAATTATTTCTGTAAAATCTTAAATTATGAACTAAATTAACATCATATGCTAAACTGCACTGATTGTTAAAAGAAAAAAGAAGAAGAATCCCCTTGGCTTGTTGTTTATTTTGCCATCATTCTCCACCAGGAATAAATTTTATGCCCTGCTATAGCCCAGGGCAGAGTATATGTAGATGTTTTTCCCTTTGGTTAACTTTGTCCACATGGTACAGAATAAGGTATGTTATGTTACTATTAAAACAAATGTTTAGATCTTTTGTATTACTAATGATTTACTATTAGATGTGGGAACGCTACAGCCTGAACTTTTATATTCTCAGATTTGCAAGGTTTGTGAGTTCTGTAGATGGACGGTATTCTTGATTTGGGGCTTTGGCACTAGTCCTCACTTTGTTTTATTTGAAATAATAATATCTTGTCTTTAAAGATCACTCAAAGTCTGTAGGTGAAGTTCCCTTACTGTTGGGTTTAGCATGATATTTCTGGAAGTCAGTAGTTTTGGAATGAAAAGTTGTATGAGTTGGATGTATTATAACTGGCATGGTGTTTGGTTATTATGAGCTATTAAAGCTAATTAGACTGTGGATACTGTCCTGCTCTTGCTTTTCGTCCACCGGGGAGGCTAAAATATGAGTTAGACTTGATACAAAGAGTCATACAAGAGTCTTTTTAAGGGTTATGAACATAACATAGTCTCTGGTCATTCCACTTGAAAGATGATTCATGGTGAATTATTGATGCAAATGTAATGTTTTTGTTTTGAATGTTGTTAGAAAAAAAAAGTCTACTTTTATTGTACTCACTATTGCTGTTGTTTATTTGCAGGAAGCAAAAATCTCATCAGATGAATTTTGAAATGAACTTAAGCCAAACTCTGACAGTGGATGTTGTTCCTCTTTGCTATGAATTTTTGAACAGTTCCTGTGCAAAATTCTCTTACCCACTACTTTTCAGAGTATTCCTCTATATGCTCTTTGGCGTGGTGGTGATTTTAACAGTATTTGGAAACCTTTTTGTCATCCTGAGCATTGTTCATTTTAAACAGCTCCACATGCCAACAAATTATCTTGTCCTGTCTCTGGCTGTAACAGATCTGTTGTTAGGAGGATTTGTTATGCCTCCAAATATGATTCGGTCTGTGGAAAAGTGCTGGTATTTTGGGACATTATTCTGTAAAATTCACAACAGCGTCAATATCTCATTGTGTACTGTGTCCATTATAAACCTGTGTTTTATAGCTGTAGATCGATATTATGCTGTTTGTAAGCCCTTGTTATATCAGACCATAATTACACCTTTTGTCACACTGGTTATGATTTCCATTTGCTGGAGTGTTTCATTGACAGTTGGATTCGGAGGAATATTTTTTGGTCTTAACATCCTGGTTACTGAAAATTTTCATAATGAAATCTTTGGCTGTGAAGGTGGTTGTGTTTTGCTCCAAAGTGCAGCCTCCAGCACAGCTTCCTCTTTGCTAGTTTTTTATTTCCCAGGTATCATAATGATCAGCATTTATACAAAAATATTTCATGTTGCAAAAAAACAAGCCAAATCGATTCAGGACTCAAAAAATAAAGCGCAATCCACAATAAGCAAAAATGAGAAAAAGGCAACAAAAACTCTGGCACTGGTTATGGGAGTGTTTCTCTCACTTTGGACCCCATTTTTTATCTGCAATATTATTGATCCTTTTACTGGTTTCCTGATTCCTCCTGGACTGTTTGAAATGATGGTTTGGATTGGGTATTTAAACTCGACCTGTAATCCGATTGTGTATGCTTTTTTCTACAAGTGGTTTAGAAAAGCCCTGAGAACTATTTTATCTGGCAAAATATTTTATTCAGGTTCTTCAAGAATTAATCTTTTTTCACATTGACCAAAAGTTTTTTTTTGTAATAATAATTATTGTAATAATTATTGTAATAATTATGTTAATTGCAATCATTATGTACAAATCTTGATCAAGTTTATTTTGGACATGGTCAAAAACAGAATTAACACAAATATTTTTTAAATACTTTTGGTTGTGCTGCAATCTGTAAGGCCTGAGTCTGATTTCCTGCCTAAACCTCAACACTGGATGCAAAGCCAATCCCACGTTTGGGTAAAATGGAAGGGTTGCATCAGAAAGGGCATCTGGCATTAAACCTATGCCAAGTTGTGTACAGATTAGATGGTCCACTGTGGCAAACCCTTAATGAGAGCAGCTAAAGAAACCTCGATGAGAGCTTGTTGTGCCCCCCCCCGCCCCCCCCCCCCAAAACATGAAAGACAAATTTCCTCATATAGTGTAAATCAGGATTTTTTTCATGCATTTTTATACTGCAAATTTTACACAAGTCACAAATGCATATGCATTAGATTTCCTTCCATGCTACTTATTTAAATAAATAAAAAAATAAATAAATAAATAAAATAATGCATTTGTGATTGAGTGCAGTATAATTTAAATCACTCTGACTGCTTAAACCCCCTCAAAAGATGTATACTCCATATGGCTACAACAACAACAACAATAATAATAATAATAATAATAATAATAATAATAATAATAATTCTGTCTTTTAATTTTCTCTACAGTTTTCACTTCACCTTTCTTTGTCTTTTCATTTTTTCTGTCTTTTTTTCCCCTGCCTCAATACCACAAGATTGCCTCATACCTGGTGCTACCTAAAGTCACCATGTCTATTGCTTTGTCTTGTGTGTTGTGCAATTTACGTGATTGTCATCATGGTGGCATTGCCTAGCAACTACATGCAGGGCGGCTGCAGATCTGTTGGATGGGAAACCCACAGTGTAGTTGATTATATGTTTGCCTGTCACAAGGCCTGCGGTGTTACAGTACCCACCTTGTTGCAGAACTTTTTGATGAGTTCTGTGTGCAGTATGTGCTGGACTGCGACCCATGAGCATTCCTCTGGGCTCTACTCCTCAAAACCCACAAAATATTGATTAGCATTTATACAAAAATTTACTGTGTTGCAAAAAAACAAGCCAAATTGATTCACACCTCAAAAAATAATGCGCAATTCATGAAGACAAAGAGGAAAAAAGGCAACAAAAACTCTGGCACTGGTTATGGGAGTGTTTCTCTTACTTTGGACTCCATTTTTTATCAGCAATATTATTGATCCTTTTACTGGTTTCTTGATTCCTCGTGTATCGTTGTATTGTAATCCGATCATGTATGCCTTTTTTTTTTACAAGTGGTTTAGAAAAGCACTAAGAACTATTTTATCTGGCAAAATATTTCATTCGGGTTCTTCAAGAATTAATCTTTTTGTATACTGAGAAGCAAATATATAAATGTCCTGATGTTAAATATTTATATAATTATGTTTGTGTGTTCATGTTCTAAAACAGAATTAATACAAATATTCTTGTAATTACTTTCTTGTATATCCTTTTGAGTGTTGCTGACTCAGTGGTAGACATCTTGCCTGCCATGGGAAAGGACTGGGTTTGATTCCCTGCCAAAGTGGTGCTTGCTCCTAGAGCTGAATGTAAAGGCTGCATCGGAAACAGCATCTGGCATAAACCTTGTGCCAAGTCGTGTGCAGATCAGTTGGTCAACTTTGGCAACCCCTTAATGGAAGCAGCAAAAGACCAAAAACATTATCATAATCCTTTTTTTCCTTAAACAACAAACACTTCTTTCCTCATGTACAGTGTACATCATAATTTTTGTAGTGCATTTTTATACTATATGTGTAAATTTCACACATTGAAGTCGAAAACCAATGTGCATTAGATTTCCTTACATCTTTATTAGTATCTACTAATAAAGAAAGAAAGAAAGAAAGAAAGAAAGAAAATGTTTGTAATTGTGAAATATAATTTAATGTTGAGGTCCCATCACAGATGTAAAATGGGAATTAATTTATTGCTAATCCACTGTTCCAAACTACTGATTTATACAAGTTGAGCTAACTTGACATTTTCTGCATTCAACGTGAAATTTTTAAGTTGAATTTACTTCAGAAGTGACCCAGTTTACTTGTTAAAACCATGCAAACCGATCGCGTTAAAAAAACCAAGTGAACATTACTCCAATAACTTAAGTGGATCAATTGTCTATTATAAAACACTGAGAAGAGGTTTGCAATTTCAGAAGGAATACACTTACTCCTTGACAAATACTAAGTCATTGACAGTTCAGGGGTAAATTTGTTGTATTTTTTTTCTTCTTAAGAACTGTCAGGCACAGCGATGGTCCAATATGCTTATCTCCCAATGCAAACTTATCTTAAATATTCACTTATTTTAGCATTTTTTAAAATAAAATACAAACCATTCTGTGGTAAAAATGAATTAATTTAAATTTATACATTAAATAAATTTTCTGGACAAAAAAAAAAAAAAAAAAAAAAGACCCTGACTGTAACATCTTAAACCTACAGATTTAACCCTTCAATCAATATCCACTGTCATGAACAATTGTAATCTAAGGCAAATTGTCACCATTCTTACTCATTTGTTTTATCTTAACAGGAGATTCTTAAGTGACTGCAGTTTTGGTGGGAGTTTGTTCTGTTCCGACCCAAAAATTACTTTCTGAAAGAAGTTGAAAGTGTTTTTCATGTTTTTGGGGTAATCTAATTTCAAAGCATATGACAGGCCAAGCAAGAGACAAATAGCCTGTGGTAGATTCTGCAGATTGTCAATGACAATAGCTCCCTCAACAATGATGGCAGTAGAAACTGGGTCAAGGTACAGCTGATTTGGTAAGAGAGGAATTTGCTCATCAATGACAGTCAACACTCCAACAGTTACTTGTTCCCAGGCCTCATCAGTATCAGATGCCTATAAGAAAATAAAACAATAACAATATAACAACGGAGAAATCTTGAAAGGGATGATCGTCGATTAACAATTAAACTGCCGTTTAGCCATTCCTCATTAAGTATTTACAAGCATAGTTTTTCTTAATTTATCTTAATTTATTTTTATCTCAACTCAAAGATTCAAGGTATAGTGCTTTACATTGCCTAAAAACTTCTCATGCATATTACATTGTACACATCACATTTTGCATATTGCATGGCTGCCAATATGATTTTAATACTTCCAAAGAATATATAATAATAATGAGTCCAATTTTAGATTAAAACAGAAATCAGAGACTACATTGGACTCACATTGTTTAATAAGTTCCCTTTCAAAAGCTATACTCGATGCTGTGATGTTGTGAAGCACGTGTGTATCAAACACGCCAAACTTTGGCTTATATAATATCAGTCAGGTGATGTCATCTGATGAGGTGCACCTACATGTTATACATAGGTATAAAGCGGAAACATCCTCAGGTCTTTTGTCTTCAAGGACCGCATTGTATGTGCGTATGTGCAAACAGTCTGTTTCAATACTGCAGCGGCAGTTAGAAAAACCTGTCGGGTGGACGGGGGGGAGGAGCTTCAACGGCGCGCTCTCCCTATCTTTGGCAACCTTCATGAAGAGTTAACTAGTTCTTGGAGTAAGCCTTACTCTTCCTGTGCCATTGTGCCATCAACATCTATTTATTCTACTGTCGATGCGAAGGTGCAGGGTTATACGATGATGCCCCAGATTGAAGAGACGCTTGTGGGCTCTCTCTCTTCTGGGAGCTCATCTTCACTGAAGCTCATCTTCACTGAGGAGCATCATCTCCCTTATAAAGAAGTCCTGAGGCCTATGACCATGGAGGTGTCTCCTCCCAGGGAGGGGAGCGTAAAATTTCCAATAAGGAATGAAGACTCCTTCCTGGCACCCTCAGGAGGCCGTTGTCCAATCTCCACCACCACTGGTGTTTCAGGCAGCAGCGGTCTCCAGCGAAATGTTAGATGTTCAGTTCCCTCCTGCCATTCTTCAGGATGCCGAACATTTAACACTCCCCCCACCCCTCCCCATCTAGCCAAAGTGTCAAAGGTTGTGACCTAAGGTTGTGACACTTTCAGAGAAGCTCACTGTGGGGAACCTCCTGTCAGGTATGTCTATTTAGGTACAAAGCACTGTAGAGAGAGGCTACAGGTTTCATTTTGCTCATCATCCTCCTTCAATGGCGTGGTCTCCACTTCCATGAAATCGGAATGGGTGTATTTGTTGACTCAACAATTACAGACTTTGCTGGAAAAAGGGGCCATAGAACATGTTCCCCTGCCAGACAGAGAGTCAGGCTATTACAGTCAGTATTTCAAGGTTCCCAAGAAAGGGGGGTTGCACTAATTTTACATCTTCGTGGGCTGAACATCAAAATGTTGACAGCCAAAATGATTGTTTCTCAAATCCAACCAGAGTATTGGTTTGTGACAATTGACCTCTGAAGAATGCATATTTTCATATAGAAATATTGTCATAACGCAGGAAGTTCCTGAGGTTCGCTTTCAGGGGCGAAGCCTACCAGTATCGGGTCCTTCCATTTAGCCTAGCCTTGTCATCTCACACATATACAAAATGCTCGGGTGCAGCCCTGGCTCTATGACTCCAGAGCATCAGTATTCTGAATGACATAGACGACTGGCTGATTCTGGCTCAGTCTCAGCAGCTAGCATTTCGACATTGAGATGTCGTCCTAGCTCATCTTGATTCTTTAGGATTGAGATTCAATGAGAGGACAACGTTGTAGTGCAGCCACATAATGGGGTTGTTGATATAGGCCACATGTAGATGGCAGTTCTGCTCCCGGGAGTCCTGGCAAAGGTCCGTCAGCAAGGCTTGTGCCTTGTATTGATAGCGCCCCATTGGCCTACCAAAGTGTGGGTCACAGATCTAATATCTCTCCTCGACCATTCACCGTGGGTGATTCCAGTGAGGAGGGATCTTCTGTCTCAGGCGCAGGGGACAATATTTAATCTGAAGGGGATCAATTAAGAGATGCTGGTTTTCCAGCCAGTGTAATTCAAATTATACTAAGTGCTAGGGCTCCCTCCACTAGAAGAACTTATGCCCTCAAATAGAGTGTATTTGAAAGTTGGTGCATGTCAAAACATGTAGATCTAGTTCACTGCAAAATTGTTTCAGTGCTGGAATTTCTGCAAGAAAAGTTGTCCTCGGGCTTATGCCCTAGTACTCTCAGAACGTAGCCATTTCGGCTTGTCATGTTCTGACTGAGGGGGTTTCTTTAAACACCCTTTAGTTGCCCACTTTATTCATGGAGCTAAACGGTGGAGGACAATGTTTGGCGTGTTTGATACACACGTGCTCCAACTGGAGGAACAAAGGGATGTTCCCATAGCGTTTTCACATAGCATCTCGTTCTTGCTTTTTTAGGGAACAGGGTTACAGCAGAGTAACCCAAGCCGTTTTTTGTTAAACCCATTTTCAATGGAGCACATATGTGAAATTGTTGATAATTGTTATTTTTGTGAAATGACATGCATGCATTGGGGTGCTCTCATGAACACACGTCCACAAGTGATGAAGTAGATGAAAATGTCTCCAGGCATGGGACAGGGCGTTTGCTGTGCCTGAACCCACACGAAAGCCAGGTAACCCAAACTAGACACAAAGCCATGGCGTAAATTGGTGATCCTGTAAACAAAGCGGACAGTTTTACAGCTTCACCCCAAGTTGGGGGGAACCACCAAGTCACACTGACCATCTCATTGACCCCGGGATGAAGACCTTTCAACAAACAAAGAGGCATACAGCAGATACATTATTTTAAACAATCTTTAAAGTGTGCCAGTAGGGCAAAATGGTAGATGCATATACTCAATATGTTTTATATCTGTGTGTTATGTTTGATTATTCTGCATAACTTTAAAAGGTATTATCAGCATTGATACAAACCCTTTTTATTAACCAAAGTTATAAATGAATGTGTGGTATCAATTGAGAGCTTATTTTCTTCAAAGAACAGTGGTGTAAACAGAAAATCCGTCGCATGAACAAGAGCTCATGTAAAATTACTTTATAAATGGTAATTAATTATAATAATTGGCTTGGCCCCATGTGACAGCCGTAAACCCGGCCTAATGTATGCACAAAAGGGGGAATCAAGTGAGGTGTGACTAAGCCCTGCAACCATATCCAATTGGACCAATCATCCCTGTGACGCACTGACACAAAGGGACAAAACTCAGTGTCCAACTTGTCCAAGCACATTCTACGTCATCGTCCACGTCTTCCTCTTTGTCATGACCATCTGAAGGAAGCAAGCTGACCGTTCAGTCTTCCACCCTTGCGAGCGCTACGCCACCTTCACTGACGTCATCCGCTCTTCGAGAACTCTCAACAAGACTTCGTGCCAGAACTGCAACGAAGAATCCCACAGAAGAAGTTCCAGAGCGCACCATCGGTAACCAGGCAACCAAGCCTCACCAAAGTGCTTTCCGAAAAATGTCATTTCAACCACAGAGCACCAACCAATCAGCAACGCCGTGATTCCCTTCACCGGAGGTGAAAACAAGATGTGACCCAAACTTAACGCAAGTATACAAACAAAGCTGCATACCTTGCTGAAAAATGGTGCTCATTTTATAACTAAAACCGTAAGATTAAACCCAAGACTCTGCTCTTGTGACTTTCTTTCTTGTCATTCTTGGTCTACTTCATTGTAAACCCTACAAATGAACCCCAGAAAGTGCTTCAGATATTTTGCCCACATTAAATGTCCTAACATTATGTATAAAACCCTTACATATCATTTTGAACAACGGCACAATCATTCGTTTATTCGTTCATTATTATCATGTAAAATACTACACAGACATTGGGGAGAGCAGCGCTGTCTAACTGACTAACGCAGGATTCTGTTTATCATCCTCTACATGTGAAGCGGAACTAACAGTGATAATGGCTTGCCTTTCCCAAGAGGATTATTCTTTACATCCAGGTTTGTGAAGACACCCTTGCGTCATAGCCCCACCTTTTCTCTTGTCACTGGGGACCTTGATCATTCATTGACTCTCACAAACACTGCTTCTCTCCTTTGCTCCTGCTCACCAAGTCTCTCTTGTGATTAAATATAATCACAGAATAATATAAATAAAAATATCTCTTTCTAACTGTTTGATTGATGACACTTAATTAGTAACCTGGTAACCCAGTGTTTATCAAATAACAGAAAATTCAAAGCAATTTTTGTAAGTCGCTTTGAATAAAAGCACCTGCCAAATGCCTAAATGTAAATATAAATAAGATTCTGAGAATCACTGTTTGTCTGCTATTGTGTTAACTCTTATTCAGCCCGCCCCTGACCTGACCTTTAAACTTTTGTAAGTGTTTCTCTGGACTCTGGACCCTGGATGAATCTCCCTGCCTTACTTTTATAATGTGGCAGGAGCACAACATCCATTCGTTCATTGCTTACTGGCAGTGCCCAATCTAGCGGCCCGGCCCTTCACCCACCTGAACAAGGGAATGATTTCTCTGTAGGAAGCCTTCAGAAGAAGCAAGTAGCAAAAATATTTAGGCACATGTTTATTATGCAACAACTTACACACATTTTGAACTGTGGCATGAACAGAATATACATGGACTAAGCGTTAAGGGTAGGGGTAACAATTTAACATAATAGAAACCAGATGATGTGGTAGAGAATACCTAAAATTAAAAACATGGGAAAATTAAGAACAAACTCAAGTGCAGATTATTTAAAAATGTGACTAGCAGTGGCTGATGAAATGTTTAGTTTAGTGCCTAAAATACCTAGAGTTTGCATTGATTACAGCTGAAAAAATTGCTATATAAAATATTTCTGTAAAATCTTGTCATGAACTAGAGTATTATTATATGTTAAAAGAAAAAAAAAAGAATATTCACTTTTCATTGGTTGTTTATTTCACCATCATACTCCACCAGGAATTAATCATATACCCTGTTATAGGCCAGGACAGTGTCTAGATGTAGGTGTTCTTCGCTTTGATTAACTTTAAAATGGAATTATAACTGGAAATGGAAAAAGTAACTATAAAAATGGAACATTTTTTTTTATTGTTAATAATAGTGTATGAACTGTGCAAGAGGGTGAGGATAAAGACTTTGCAAAGAACACAGGCTGGGAAAGTATAACCTTCTGTTGGACTGTGGGAAGTATCTAGATCAGTATTCTGTGTCAGGAGAAAGAACTGGAACCAATTCATAAATGTTACGGTTTCCTATGCAGTTGTCATGCTTGCTCTTGGTGTCTAGAGGGGGATAGGAAGCTGACGTTAGAAAAAAGTTTAAAAAATGTTAATATAATAAAGACAGTCACTGATTTTTACTAAGAAGAGTGAGTTGTGTACAAAAATAAGGCAAACTCAAGACTAGCAATTGCTCTGTAGTTACAGTGGAGGCCAATAATATGGACAGGAAAAGAAATCATATTTACAAAAAAATATATAAAAGGATTGAAAAGCACATTCAACGGTGTGAGCCATGAGTGGAGCTTAATGTAAATAAACAAATAAACAAAAAACCTTCTAACAGTCACTCTAACCTAATTAACAAAACAAACAAAAACCAAATTAGGGCATAGGATGTCCACTAACTACACTGACTAACAAAAACAACAATTAGCTCATGCTCCTAACTAGTGTGTCTAAACAAATTTTTACTCTACGTGTTGCTTATGTACACCCTCGAGCATACTAACCTTGACTCGACATCGCAAATTGGAGATACTTCTAAAAACTCGTACTTGGAAGTATATACCATTGCCATAACAATATGAATGAAAGAAAGAAGCCGCGCAGCGGCCTGTGTCACTTCCGGGTTCTTATACTCGGCTACCCATGGGAATCGCTGCCACACTGGGAACAAAGATTGTCAGGGGCGATGTCCAATCCCAAGAGCTGAAAGACATAGGAACCAAAACACAGCAGAGACATCCCTTAAAATATTACGGGATGTAACAATAAAACTAAGCGATGATTAGCAGGCAGATATAGTAGAGCAGTCAGGACAAAGGCAAAGGCTCGGGCAGATTTCGAAATATAATTCTTATTTAGAACTTGAAATAACTCCTTATGTTGAAGAATATTTCCAGATTTAATTTCCCAGCAGGCATTGCACCATAGTCCTGTCTTTGAGCATCACCTGAATCTAGTTCTTTGTGATTAATCAGTGTATAAATATTCTTGTCTGTCTCACAGCTGCTTGTAAGTGTAGTATACATGTGCATGTGGGGTTGTGGAAATTTTGAAAAAAAACAAGACTATTTAAAAAAAAAAGATGGTTTGAAACTGATACAAACTTGCCGTCTGTCTGGTTTTACCATTTTTTAGATAGTTTAATCTTGGAATGTGCCACAGCCAAATTTCATAAGGCTACTTGGACTGCTGCTCTAGATTTTGTTGAATTTAGGCATTTGGTCAGAGTTACTCTCTATAACTAATCCAGATAATCAACATCTTATGTGGATGGGCTACATAGACCTCCCTCCCAACTCCTGGATTTGGAGGAGAGCATCTGTAATAGTGCCTTGAATTAGGTGGCTTGCCCCAACACAGTGTCATTTATTGGCCCTGTTTTACTCTGTCTCGGCTGGTCCCTCCCAAATGCAGGCTAGCTTACCAGAGATTTTGGTGTAAACAGAGGAGAGTGGGTGAATATTAATCCATACTAATTTGCCCTAGATGGTGCCCAGAGTTCCGCCAGAAGATTGGAAGTAAACGGTGGCCCTTGATCTGAAATTAAGCGCTCTCTTCCTTGAGAATTTTCATAATTTTTGTGAACCCTAGGTTTAGCATTGTCAGACTTAGCAGACATCATTGCCTCAAGTAAATTGTAAGTAGACTGTCTAGTACCAACCAAGGATGGATTCCATAAAATGAGAGGTTCAAGACACTCCTGTTTTGGGTTAGCATGACCTTAATCAACTCTTCCAGTTGCACAAAGATGCAGTGATGCCTATAGCAGAAAATGGGGAACAAACTTGTAGTACCAGGCAGAGAGACCCAGGAAACATTGTAGTGCTTTGAGATCTTGAGGTGGAATGGCCCATGGCCTTCTTAGAGTTTAACTGCACCCATTTCTTTGAGACAATGTTTTTAAGAAACTTCAGCTGTAATTTGTAAAAGTGACACTTGTTTGTGTCCATGAAGTTTAAGTTCAAGTTCAAGTAGGGTTTATTGTCACTTCAACCATATACAGTTAGTACACAGTGAAATGAAACAACGTTCCTCTAGAACCAAGGTGATTATGCAATGTGCGTGTGTGTATGCTTGTGGGAAAAAGCTGTTGCACAATCTGGATGTGTGTGCCCGAATGCTTCGGTACCTTTTTTCAGATGGCAGGAGGGTGAAGAGTGTCTGAGTGTATCAGAGTATGTCCGATCAGCCACAATGCTGGTGGCTTTGCGGATGCAACATTCGGTGTAGAAATCATCAATAGAGGGAAGAGAGACCCCAATAAACTTCTCTGCTGTCCTCACTATCTGCTGTAGGGTCTTGTGGTCCGATATGGCACTATTCCCAAACCAGACAGTGATGCAGCCGCTCAGGATGCTCTCGATAGTCCCTCTATAGAAGGTGGTCAGGATCAGTGTTGGAAGTGGGACCTTCCTCAGCCTTCTCAGAAAAAAGAGATACTGTTGGGCTTTCTTTTGCAGGAAGCTGGTGCTGAGGCACCAGGTGAGGTCATTCTCCTGATGGACACCCAGGAATTTGGTGCTTTTGACAATCTCCACAGATGAGCTGTTGATGCTCAGCGGAGAATGGTCACTTTGTGTCCTCCTAAAGTCAACAACCATCACCTTTGTCTTGTCAACATTCAGAGACAGGTTGTTGTCTTTACACAGGTCCGTTAGCCTCTACAATTCCTCTCTGTACGCTGACTCGTCGTTCTTGCTAATGAGACCCACCATGGTCGCGTCATTAGCAAACTTGATGATGTGATTCGAATTGCGTGTCGCTACACAGTCGTGAGTCAGCAGAGTGAACAGCAGGGAACTGAGTACACAGCCTTGGGAGGCCCCAGTACTCAGTGGCGTGGTGCTGGAGTTACAGTTCCTAATCCGTACTGACTGAGGCCTTCCGGTCAGAAAGTCCAGGATCCAGGTACAGAGGGAGGTGTTCAGGCCCAACAGGCTCAGCTTCCCATACAGTTGCTGAGTTGCTCAGTTGTTGAATGCTGAGCTGAAATCTATGTACATCATTCGAACATATGTGTCCTTATTGTCCAAGTGTGTGAGGGCAAGATGGAGTGTAGTGAAGATGGTGTCACCCGTTGAATGGTTAGGATGGTACACAAACTGCAGTGGGTCCAGTGAGGGGGGCAGCAGGGTCTTGATGCGTCTCATGACGAGCCACTGGAAGCACTTCATGATGGTTGGTGGTGTAAGTGCAACAGGACGGTAGTCATTGAGACAGGACACAGAAGACTTCCTCGGCATGGGGACGATGATGGTGGCCTTGAAGCACGTGGGAACAATGACGCTGCTCAGAGAGATGTTAAAGATATCGGTGAGAACATCTGCTAGCTGTTCTGCACATTCTCTGAGCACTCTGCCTGGGATATTGTTTCGTCCAGCAGCTTTACGTAGGTTGAGTCTTCATAGAGTTCCCTTTCAAAAGCTACACTCAATGCTGCGTGAAAACGCTATGGGAACATCTCTTTGTTGCCCGGTTGTGAAGCCTGTCGAACTGAGTGAAGAAGTTGTTCAGCGCATCTGGAAGGGAGCTTGTAAGCCCTGCCACATGCGCCATGTGTCACTGCTGTCCCTGAAGTGGTTGTGGATTCTCTGGGCATGTGCACGCTTCGCCTCTCTGATGGCCCAGGTAAGTTTGGCCCTTGCTCTTCTAAGGGCCACCTTGTCCCCCGCTCTGAAGGCAGAGTCTCCAGTACTTCCTTCTGGATGCGGCAGAAGCCAGAATCCCTGGGCATAGAAAGTGATCTCTTATCTTTTTTATGGTGTTATTGATCCCCAGATGGCCCCAAAATATAGTGGAACGGGCCAGGTACATAACTGTGTCTACTTTTGCCTGTGGGACCACAAAGAGATGGTAAAGTTCACCTCATCGCAATGTATGGTAATACATGACATTATTTTTTACCATGAAGTAAGAGGCCCTCTATTTCTAACACCTGTTCTCAGCAGCATTTTAATAAACTGCAGAGACAGGTGCTGGTAGTAAGCCGGGCTAGTCATAACCTAGGAGTCAACAGAAGTTCAAAGATAATACCAGTTTTACGATTGTATGTACCCTTGTGGTCCTTGAACACAATGTACACAGCTGGAACCTCTGCTTATTGCCATGTATGCAACAGGTATAGGATTGCATGGCGACCCTTTGGGTGAAACCACTAAAAGGCCAGTGTAATGTGCTCCTGATGTGTAGTGCAGGGAGTAGAGCTCCATTTACTTTTACCTAAACCCTAAACCTAATAAGTTGTTGTGCCACCCTTACGCATTTTGCATTGAGTCTTTCACATTGCCGTGGAGGAATTTTGGTCCACTTTTCTATGCAGAATCATTTTAATACAGCCTCATTGGAGGTTTTTCGAGCATAAGCTACTTATTTACAACAAAGATTCTCACTATAACTTATACGACTATAACTATAACTTATACCAGAGCACCTTTTGCACTCTGACAATTATTAAATTCTTTTTCCATACATTTTTTTATCCTTTAGGGCAAATTACTGTTCATACTTGAACAATGCTTAGTCCTACAGGTGAAACTCGAAAGTGAAACTTTCATGAGATGTATGCCATAATCATGTCAATTATGAAAAATCATGGCTTGAACTATCTTGCTTTGCATGTAATGAGTCTATCTCATATATTAGTTCTGCCTCTTAAGTTGCATTACTAAAATAAATTAACTTTTGCATGATATTCTAATTTTTCGAGTTTCACTTGTATTAGCATTCATTATAACTGCTTTAATTTATTTATTGTAAGTGTGTGTTTCTTCTAAGTTTTACTGTTGGTTTCATTTGAATCTTGAGTACATTATTTTGGTCTGTTTCATGTACAACATGTTTTTCAAAGACAAATAAACATCTTTATCCAAATCCTTTACAATGAGAAACCTGCCCAATAGTTGCCTCTTTTCCTCTGCTGCCAATTCTCTGAAAATTAAATCTCTATATTAAACAGTAGGACAGTCTGGAATTACTGACACCCTTATCAATATTTTGTTCTGGCACAACCTGTCCGTAGATAATCAGTATCCACACGTCAGAGAAGAAGGCTACAAAAACATTAGCCATAATTGTGGGAGTTTTTCTCACCTCCTGGATACCATTTTTTCTCTGTAACTGCATAGATCCTTTTACGGGATATTCAGTTCCACAAATTGTTTTTGATGTCTTTCTTTGGGTCGGATATTTTAATTCAACATGTAATCCAATAGTGTATGCATTTTTTTATAGCTGGTTCAGACACGCTTTCAGAGTCATTTTGTCTGGTCAAATATTTCTGATTAATTCATCACGCATGCAACTTTTTTAATTGCTCATTTGAAATTGCATCTGGATATGCATGGTTCAAATTCTATCAGAATTTTTAGGTGAAATAAAACTATTTAAAAGTCATTGTTTGTTTGAGTGTTGAGTTACAAGGGTGGTATTAATAGCGTCCCCATCTTTTTACAATTAATTGAGTATACATATGCCAAGAGTTTTCTTCCTGTTGCAAAGGTATATAAAACAAGATAAGGCATCCAAAAAGATTTCCAAGATCATACAAGAGTTTGTAAAGAAGAATAAACAAACAAACAAATGAAACCTTCAATGGGAGTCTTGAAAAAAAAAATACATTGGTCCCCTTCTTACTGAAGGTTCTGTGAAGGCTTGGTTGAATAAATTATTCCACATGAGTTGCAGACAGAAGAAAAGTTGACATAGGCACTGCTAAATAAAAATGATAAATAATAATCCCCAATAGTGATTTACAGACTGGAGATGCAATTATGACCTGGCCAAGGTGATTGGTGATTTTTTTAATTGAAAAAGATGTTAACAAAGTCTTTCTTGGAAATGGACAAAAATGCACAATATTTTCAGCAAACATTGGTGCATAGTTACTTTTTATGTCATAAATTGAACAAAGATAAAACATTATTCTCCTGCAGATTTTTTGTATAATTAGGCTAATGGACTGTTGCTAGTGAATACAGTAACATAACAAGGTTAGAACCAGAGGGCGCTAGGTCATTTGCTGTTTGAATTTGTGTTTATTTTGTTTCATCTAAAGGAAAAATTTTGTGTTTATCCCATCATTTTGCTGGTTGACAAGGAATATTTTAAAGTATATTTTATGTACAGTAATCAAATTATTAATGTTTTTACACAGGCTAGAGTCACAAAGATACTGTAATGTTGATGAGGGAGATGATGATAAAGAGCAGCTGAGCTACAGTGACCAAGCTGATGGTGAAAGTACCGAGGTGACTGATAATGAGGAAGATGCAGAGCCACCTGATGTAAAAGACGTAATGAGATGTGATGTAAAAGTCTGCGGCAATGGGTACTTTGTTTGATTGCATTTGTTTTCATCCAGCTTGCTGAGAGAAAAAGTGTTTGTTTAAAATTAATAAAACATTTCTGTAGATATAAATATTTTCTTTTTATTGACAATGATGAAAAGAGTCTAATTCAATTTACAATTTCCAACTTTGCCATTATCTACTGAACCAACTATGTGCCAACATTGGGCCAACCTATTTTTGGCGCCACCAATGAACCAACGTTTGGCCAAAGGACGAAATGACACTGGGCCAACCACTGATGCTAACATTGGCCCAATGTATGCACTGCTGTTGGCCCAGCGTTGGCCCTCAGCAGTGTGATATCTGGGAAATGATTCGGACACAAGAATCAGATGACCTAATGCTAATACTTGGCTGAAGACTGGACAGAAATTACAACAAATCCACATGGCATATAAAACAAACAATAATGCAAAAGTGTCTCATGTTGCCTTGTCAAGTTCACTGAAGAAACTGTGACA
Organism: Clarias macrocephalus; assembly: GCA_011419295.1. Classification (NCBI taxonomy): domain Eukaryota; kingdom Metazoa; phylum Chordata; class Actinopteri; order Siluriformes; family Clariidae; genus Clarias; species Clarias macrocephalus. The sequence goes on from JAAGKR010001129.1 coordinate 43,632, forward strand.
ATGTGTACATTATTGTTGTTTCTTGTAGCACAAGAATGCATAAGACATCCCTTTGCCTTCCCTTTCCTAACACCTCCTTTCAACTCGTATCTTTTATAAATGATGGGCATTTAGTTGATCCTTCATCAGTTGTCTGATGACAGTCAGCGGACGTTTAGAATTTTCCCTGAACAGTGTTTAATATTAAGAGTGAATTGCAGTTTTACAACCTGATTGATCCTAGGCTAGATCTGACAAGAAAGGAGAGTTGAGGCTTATTTCATCAGGGTTTTTTACCATGAATCATTGACTATTTACAGTGTGTAGTACCCTATGTATGAATTTCATCTAATAAATGTAATGTTCAGTTTGTGCATTTGTGTGGACACTATCTGTGTATGTGTCACATTTGTCAGTAGTCTGGTGATACAATTCAATGCTCTATTTGTACATGTGTTTCCATCCACTATACAACATGTCATGCTCTTTCTCTCTTTCTCTCTTTCTCTTCATGGGTGTGTGTATGTTGTGTTCTTGTGTGAGTGTTTCTTTGTTGGGCTGTCTTTTTTGTCTGCCGTGTCCCACCAGGAATTAATATGGTATCCGGCTATTGGCTAAGGTCTAGTATAAATGTAGACGTCTTTTTCCTTTGTTGGCTTCCCCCTATGGGTACAGCGTAAGGTAAAATGAATTGTTTCTTACATTCTGCACTACCAGAGTTGTTATGCAATGTGATAATGTAATAAGTTGACACATTGTGCTTATTTTCTCCAGGCCTGGAAGGCATCCTGCATGTTCTAGAAAGAAAATATGATTGAGTTGGAGATTTTGGAGGAGCCTTCTCTTTGCTTTAGTTTCCTTAATACTTCGTGTTTAAAGACTGATTATCACCTGAAAGTCCGGGTTTTGCTTTATATTCTCTTTAGCACTTTTTCTCTTATTACTGTAATTGGAAACTTGCTGGTGATTATAACTGTTGTACATTTCAGCCAATTACACACTCCAACCAATTACCTCATTCTCTCTCTGGCTGTTGCTGATCTGCTTGTAGGAGGAGTGGTGATGCCTCCTAGTATGATACGCTCTGTGGAAACGTGCTGGTATTTAGGGAGCACATTTTGTAAAATACACAGCAGTTTGGACGTTACTGTGTGCAGTGCATCTATTATAAACTTGTGTATTATTTCTTTAGACCGATATTATGCTGTGTGTCATCCATTTCTGTATCACATTAAAATGACTCCTACTACCATTAGATTGATGATTATTCTCTGCTGGAGCATCTCTGCAGCCACTGGGTTTGGTATGATATTTTTGGAGCTTAATATTCTTGGAAGTGAAGAGTTTTATTATAATACCTTCCTTTGTGAGGGTGCATGTACAATATTTCAAACTAAAGTGGCAGCCATTGTGCTGCCTATGTTCACTTTTTACATTCCTGCATTGATTATGCAAGCTCGTGCAATCCACAAATTCACAGATGAAGACAACCAAGGAAAAAGTCGGCATTAGCAAGTCAGAAAGGAAGGCCACGAAAACATTGGCTATAATCATTGGAGTTTTTCTAACTTCCTGGGTGCCATATTTTACCTGTACTTGCATAGAACAATTTACGGGATATGCTGTTCATCCAACTGTGTATGATGTATTAATCTGGGTGGCATATTTCAATTCAACATGCAATCCAATAGTGTATGCATTTTTCTTTAGCTGGTTCAGACGGCTTTTAGACTCATTTTGTCTGGTGAAATATTTCTGACCGATTCTTCACACACCAACTTGTTTTAAGATACAGTTTGGAAATAATTTGATCATTATTCAATTTCGCATCATCTCTTGGGTGTTTATAAATCTAAAGCAAATGGATAATAATATGAACTGCCTTCATTCCTATATACAGTTCCACATCCCCACCTACGCACTCATCAGCACAGCATGTTCCTCAGTAGGATAAAGATGGTGAGATGATGAGCGGAAATGAATTTTACAACTATTGCCACACAACAGATTTATAGAAATTCGGCTGGAGATTTGTTTCTGATTTGATATGAGATTTGAGTTTGATTACTTTGTGTGTATTTAAGACATATTATACTGTGTATAGGACTAGGGGTGTTCTACTGTGATCTAATTCTCAAGACTGTTAAGGTTTTTAACATCTATGTAATAGTCTCAGCTACAATAATCTTTAAACGATCTAATGTTTGTACTTTTATAAGATGAACTAAACCAGTGTGTAGAGAGTTTTGTCAAACATGGTGAAATCAAACTTTACATCCTAGTAATGACTCATTTAGTTATCAAAGAGAGATTTGCATTCCCTCATTCAGGTGTTGCTTACTGGCTTAAAATGCACTTTTTTTGAATTAGTGTGAACTGTTTGTATTTAAAGATTTTAAACATGATTGTCTTACAACAGTAAGTACATTTAGAAAAGAGACTCTGTAGCATATGTACCTGTACGCAAACAAACAAAATGTCTTTAATCTTCAAGAGGAAATAACCCTTTGATGATGCTCTAGAGACTCACTAGTTTTCAGAGGTGTGAAAGTGCTGTACTTTTTTTTTATTTTTATAATTTACCACTTTATCTGAGATTTTACTTAAAATAAATATATACAATTTACTATTATGAAGACTTGTCAAATAACCTAAAAACTCAATGGAATCATATCATGACAAAACACTAAGTGAAAGGTAGTCTACTAAAAACCATAAGGTTAGTGGAGAATTCCTAGAATCTTATTTACCTTTGAACAGCTTTGTGGTACCAGGAGATGGCCCTTAAAGATCAGAGCTGTTTAGCCATTATGTGTTTTGTTGTTTTTAAATAAACATATGTGGGGCACAAGATTGCGCAGTTTAGAGTGACATCCTTTTTTCATCACAAATAGGCAATATAATGACTGAATTTTATTAGAAAAAAAGGGTCACATGGGCAAATAAATCTGTAATAATAATATGCTCTTTTGAGAGTTCTACATGTTTGTGACATCATTCCCATGTTCTTGTAGCAGTAAAATTGATCCATTATAAAAGTAATAATATTTGTTCTACTGACATTTCCAAAAGCGCTAATACACACAACAAAGTCTGAAACCATTAACACACACCAGCATTGCTATCATATAAGCACTTTTTACTTATTGCACTGTTTTTTTTATTTATTTATTTATCATCATTAACCTATGCTGACACGTATCTGTGCCACTTGGCTTTTAATGGTTGAAACTCACAACCATATAATTTCCTAAAGTTTGCTAAACCAACACTGCTCCAGATCTGCCATGAACTTCATTAGTGTGCCACCTTCATGTTGAAGCTCATTATGGTGACAAAACTCAGGTGTGCAGGTACTGTACAACCCTGAGACAAAGCAACAGTGTGGCGAGTCGGGTACCCCCACGTAGAGACTGGGGAGGGACTCTCTACGTTTCGCAGTCCACCTCAAAAAGACCAGACCTGAGGAGCATCATCTCCTCCAAAAAGGCTGACATACCCAGGACCATGGGGGTGTCTCCCCCCGGGCAGGGGCATGTAAAAATTCCAATAATGACTTCTCCCTGGCACCCTCTGGAGGCTGTTGTCCAATCCACCACCACTGGTGTTTCGGGAAGCAGCGGTCTCCAGCGAAATGTTAGGTGCTCGGTTCCTTTCTGCCATGTTTCAGGATGCCGAACACCTAACACCCCCCCATCTAGCCTCAGTGTAAAACTTGTGCCCCTTAGAGAAGCTGGCAGCAGGGAACATCTTTGTACCTATGGAGACAGAGGTAGAGAGAGGCTACAGGATTCATTTTGCAAATTGTCCTCCATGTTTCAATGGCGTGGTCTCCACTTCCATTAAACCGGAAAAAGCACATCTGCTGACATGTTCCCCTGCCAGACAGAGACCCAGGCTACTAAAGTCAGTATTTCCTGATTTCCAAGAGAGATGGGGGGTTGCATCCAATTTTACGTCTTGGTGGGCTGAACACCAAAATGTTGACAGCCAAAATTATTGTTTCTCAAATCCAACCACAGGATTGCCAAAACACAGGAAGTTCCTGAGGTTCGCGTTCGGGGGTGAAGCCACTCAGGAGTGATCATTGCTGAAAATATTGTGCACTTATTGCATTTCTAAGAGAGACTGTGTTAACATCTTTTCAATTAGAAAAAAACACCAAAATCTATTTATCAAGGGGTGTCTAAACTTTTGCATAATACTGTATGTAAATAGGCGGCAGGGTGCTGTAGTGGTTAGCACTGTCGGCTTGCAGCTCCAGGGTCTGGATTCTTTTCCCGGCCAGGTTTGATTTCCTGTCCCGGTTTCCTCCAGTTACTCTGGTTTCCTCCCACAGTCTAAAGACATGTAGGGTATGTTAATTTGGCATTCCCAAAATTGGCCTGTGTATGTGTGTGTGCCTGTGATCGATTGGCAGCCTGTCCAGGGTGTACCCTGCCTTATGCCCTAAGTCTTCTGGGATAAATGAGTGTATTAAATATATTTTTTAATTTATATTTTGTTCTTCTACTTTTTTCTGCAAATACTTTTTTTCTATATTTATTCTTATTCTATTCCATAATTTATTTCTTATTGATTGAATAAAATTTGGATTTGATTTGAATTTGAGTTATTCTGTCCCTCCTCCCTTGCCTCTGATGCCCTCATTTTAGTTACGTGGTTGTTTATCTTCTGTGTTTTTGCTCCTTCCATAGTTCTTGTCCTGGTCAGTTCCGGTCTGGTTTGTTTATGTTTTCTTTATGTTTTATTAAAATACCTTTCAGTCTCCACCACTGGAAGTATGCCTCTCATTCAACCCATGCACAGCAACCGTGACAAAATGCAAGGCCCAAACAATGGCATAGCAGAGGGGCCTCCCCTAGAAATTTTTTTGGGGAGGGCCATGACTTGACACCGGGGCAAGCAACCTTTGTGGGTAGCCGGCTTGCTATCCGGTGGAACTGCCCTGGGTACGCAGGAGCGAGTGGAGCGCTTACCTTCGGAGCGCCTGGTAGAGAAACTGGAGAAGGTGAGCAAACAACACAGGTGAGCTGGAAAGGGTCGCAGGTGGCTAGAAGACGCATAATCCCAAGGACACAGGACGACGGAACTATGGGTTAGGATGAACCCCAGTCGGTGTGTCATCAGTGGGTGGAAAGCGAAGAGCTTTAATGGCAGAGGCTAGAGCTCCAACAGCTAGCTGGTGAGCTCATCCAGCAAATCGGCATGTGCCGATTGACTGGAGATCAGGGCCGAATGCAAACCCTGCTGGAGCTGGGTGCACTGCTCCAGGAACAGCTTGCCAAACTCAACAGGGAAGCAGGCTACGTCAAGTCCAGCACCCAGGCTCCAGTCAGCCTCAGTGGAGGCCAGATTCTCGTCAGGCTCAGTGGAGGCCAGATTCTCGTCAGCCTCAGTGGAGGCCCAGATTCTCCAATCAGCCTCAGTGGGGGCGCAGAATCTCCAGTCAGCCTCAGTGGAGGCCCAGAATCTCCAGTCAGCCTCAGTGGAGGCCCAGATTCTCCAGTCAGCCTCAGTGGAGGCCCAGACCTTCCAGAGAGCCCCGCTGCAGGCCCAGACCTGCCAGAGAGCTGTGTAAGTTATGGGCCAGCTCCTCCGCAGTCTGGCTTCGGGGACGTCATGCTTCCCCTTCCTCCCGATCTCGACGTCATGCTTCCGCCTCTGCCTGGCTTCAAGGTCGTCGTGCTTCCCCCTTCGCCCGACCTTGACGTTGTGCTTCCGCCTCTGCCCGGCTTCGACGAGGTCGTGCTCGCTCCAGCCTGGCAAGGAATGTACTTTACAGCCTCCGTGACGGGAGTACCGACATAGGTCCTTGGGGGGGTTTGCCCTAGACCTCCGTTGGGTGCTCCGTTATTGCGCCATTGGGAGGAGATTAATGTCAGGGAATACCCTAGAGGGCACCAGGCGCCAAGAGACTCCATTTTGGGTTCTTTTTTATTTTGTGTTTTTGATTTATGGGACTCCATTTCCGAGAATGCACCTTGGTCAGGTGATGGGAGTGCTCACCTGAACCGAGGTTGCTCATTAGTTTGTTATAAATAGCCTGCTTAAGTTCTGTTTCTTTGTCTTGCATCTGTTCAGTTAAGTGATCGTTTATCTTCTGTGTTTTTGCTCCTTACATAGTTCTTGTTCTGTTCAGTTCCAGTCTGGTTTGTTTATGTTTTCTTTATGTTTTATTAAAATACCTTTCAGTCTCCACCTCTGCAAATATGCCTCTCATTCAACCCACGCAAAGCAACCGTGATAGTATTATTACCACGCACTTTTTCCCAAAAAAATTTGTAAATTAGCTAAATAGGTAAGGATTAAGAACAACAGTCAATGGCCCAAGCGCAACATCTTACTGGTTTCAAAATTCAGACAGTCTAATGAATGATAAAAACAAATCCAACACTGCTGCTTTAGGTCTATGGAACACCATGTCTACAATATCAGAATCACTAATTATAATGATATTTTAAGCACTGAGCATACACCCTTAGCAAAAAACTTAATTAAATTCAAAATGTAGTCAAAATGTGAAATGGTGTACCCAATTAATGAGCATACTTTATCAGAATATCAGCATGAAATTTATTTTAGATTAGATATGGATTATACAATAAGTGCTAAACTATTTCTGTAAAATGTGAAGATAGTATCTAGTACATAATCAATATTGTTTGATGGTACTTTTGAGGGAATAATCCTTACTAAACCTTAGAGTCGGCTCTGTAATTTGATCTCTTTGTGTCTTTCCTCTTCCATCAAGCTCCACCAGGGATTAAATGGATAGAAGTCTATTGGCTACCATAGACTATATATATGTTCTTCACTTTGGCTTATGTTTCTGATATGGTACAACATTTGATAAAATATTGTGAATATTTGTTTGCAGTGTGCACTGTTTGAGCTCTTATGTATAGTTTATTAGCCAATGACATTGACCTATTGTGTCTTACAGATATAACATTACTTAGTATATTATTTAAATTATGTGGTTATTACAGATTTTGTCTTGTGTAATTTTTCCCCAGGTCTTTCAGTTTTTCTAGATGGACAAGATGATCAATCTGGATTATCTTCAGGAGACTTCACTTTGTTTTATTTCCCTTAATAACTCATGTTTTAAGATTAATTATCCTCTAGAATTTCGGCTTTTTCTCTACATCCTCTTTAGCACATTTTCGCTTATCACTGTAATTGGAAATTTGCTTGTGATCATAACTGTTTTACATTTCAAACAATTAAGCACACCGACTAATTACCTCGTTCTCTCTCTGGCTGTTGCTGATCTGCTTGTAGGAGGAGTGGTGATGCCTCCTAGTATGATACGCTCTGTGGAAACTTGCTGGTATTTGGGAAGCACCTTTTGTAAAATACACAGCAGTTTGGATGTCAGTCTGTGCACTGCCTCCATTTTTAACCTGTGTATTATTTCTTTAGACCGATATTATGCTGTGTGTCATCCATTTCTATATCACAGGAAAATGACTCCTAACACTGTTAGATTCATGATTGTGGTGTGTTGGACTGTTTCTGCTGCAACTGGGTTTGGTATGATATTTCTCGAGCTTAATATTCTTGGAAGTGAAGATTTTTATTATAATACCTTCCTTTGTGAGGGTACATGTACAATATTTCAACTAAAGTGTCAGGCTTGGCATTTCCTATGTTTTGTTTTTACATCCCTGCATTAACCATGTTGTGTGTGTATGTGAAAATCTTTCGCACTGCACAAAGACAAGCTCGTGCAATTCAAGCTACTAATGCAAGTATGAAGGCTGTCGAAGAAAAAAATTGCATCAGCAAGTCAGAAAGGAAGGCCACAAAAACATTAGCCATAATCATAGGATATTCAGTTCCACCTGTTGTGCCTGATGTGTTAATCTGGGTGGCATATTTCAATTCAACATGTAATCCGATAGTATATGCATTTTTCTACAGCTGGTTCAGACGAGCTTTTAGACTCATTTTGTCGGGTGAAATATTCCTGGCTAAGTCTTCACACACCAGATTGTTTTAATCGTATTTTTTTTTTTTTTGGACTGTATGTTAATAACTACTATTTCACAAGTGAAATGAAGCTATTTTAAATAACTGGTGTTATAAGTTTGAGATAAACAGATAATATTATAAATTCCATTTCCTTTTTTTGGTGTTCAGGGCTCCATTCACATCCAGACTGTGACTATTGTTCAATAATGAGATAAATATGTTATACATTGCTTTTTATATGTTAATTGCTTTTTGAGGCCTTTGCTCAAAGGCCCAAAAGAGGCAGCTTATAAAATTTTGTAGTTCTTTGAACTCGCTCTTTTTACATTTCACAATCTTTTTTTTTTTTTTTTTACATTTCCTTCCTTCTTTAATCATACATACAGATGTACGTTTCAAATAATATTTTTTACAGATTGACAACTCTATTCATAATTGCAGTTATGGATTAAATTTAGCAAATGCTCTTACTGTAACTACATAGAATTTCAGAAGTGCATTAAGCTAAAATCCTGTTACAGTTTATGTAAAAAATGTCTTTAAATACAGGTCCTTCTCAAAAAATTAGCATATTCTGATAAAGTTCATTATTTTCTGTAATGTACTGATAAACATTAGACTTTCATATATTTTAGATTCATTACACCCAACTGAAGTAGTTCAAGCCTTTTATTGTTTTAATATTGATGATTTTGGCATACAGCTCATGAAAACCCAAAATTCCTATCTCAAAAAATTAGCATATTTCATCCGACCAATAAAAGAAAAGTGTTTTTAATACAAAAAAAAAAAAAAACATTTTCAAAATCAAGCTGTCTTTGGTAGTAAGAATGGATTTTAATAGAGTGAGAATAAAACTAGTTCAGTTTTATTTCTGTTTGTTTGCATAATAAATATAACAATAAAAACATTTTTTACAAGACTATGCTATGACTACTTGAATCCTGAAAGCCAATAATACAAACTCATTCAATTTCCCCAATACATCACACATTACTGCTGTCAGCGCTGTGCTTAAAGAGACAGATTTCTATTAATCAGACCATATAGACATGTGCATAGTAAAAGTATCAGTTATTTCAAAATGCTAGATAATTACCATTTCCGAAATTCTACTACCGTGATACATTTTTATTACCAGTATACTGTGAACTTTGAACTAGCTTTGCACATGAACAACACTGATGTAACTCTACTTAAACCCTTGTTTAAATGTGGACCCCAGCATTGGACTATTGTCATGGAAGTGGTGGTGTTGCAGACGAGGCATAAACGCAGAGGAAGGATGTTTAAAGATGTTTTTTAATAGATAAATCAAGAAATCAAACAAACAAATATACTTTACGTAAAACAAACCAAAATAAGAATCACTACCAGGAAACACAAACTAAACTTGACCGACATTTACGAGATTAAATGAACAGATGCAAGACGCCGAACGGGAACTGAAACAGAGTATTTATAATAACACAAATGAGCCAACTCGGTTCAGATGAGCGCCCACGAGGTGCAATCTGGGAAATGAAGTCAATCTTAAAAGAACTACAAACAAAAAGTCTTTGTGCGCATGGCGCCCTCTAGGGGTTATCCCTGACAATCATAGTAAATATCTTTGGGTTCTTGGCTATTTGGTTGGCATTATGCTTGTCACAAATGCAACATTATAATCATAAAAAAACACATAAGAGTTTTATATAAAACTATATACAGTACAGAGCAAAAGTTTGGACACCCCTTCTCATTCAGCGAGTTTTCTTTCTTGTGTTCTTTCTCGTGTTCTTTAGCCCAGACGCGGCCTGATTCACACAGTCTCCTCTTAACAGTTGTTCTAGAGACGTGTCTGCTGCTAGAACTCTGTGTGGCATTGACCTGCTCTCTGATCTGAGCTGCTGTTAACCTGCGATTTCTGAGGCTGGTGACTCGGATGAACTTATCCTCCGCAGCAGAGGCGACTCTCGGTCTTCCTTTCCTGGGCCGGTCCGCATGTCAGACAGTTTCTTTGTAGCGCTTGATGCTTTTTGTGACTGCACTTGGGGACACTTTCAAAGTTTCCCAATTTTTTGGACTGACTGACCTTCATTTCTTAAAGTAATGATGCCACTCGTTTTTCTTTACTTAGTTGCTTTTTTCTTGCCATAATACAAATTCAACCTCTTTGAATGAGAAGGTGTGTACAAACTTTTGCTCTGTACTGTATATAGTTTTATATGATTATTCGGTGGCATGTCTGATTCACAGAAATTAATGTGTGTGCTGATAGTAAGGACACAGTGAGGGCAATAATCTTTCAAAAAATTATATGATGGTTTGCTTATATGAATGGGTGTGTATGTGAGTGGTGCCTTGTGGTCTACGTTCCCCAGGGAAGGTTTCAGGCCCTTCGCAGAACACAGGGTAAGCAATACGGCGGAGACAGATGGCTAGTAATTTTGGCGACACAATCTCTGTCATTCTCAACTAATATGGCTAACGACTACTGTAATTCTTCTACATTTGCTCACTGTTTTATTACAGTGCCCACTTAACTATTTGGTAAAGAGATGGGAGTTCAGTTTCTGTTTAAAAACAACAAAGGGAAGTTCTCTCTTACACAGTTTTCTCTCAACAGATTTATTGTCTGTAGTGAAATGCATTTTTATAAGCCTAGTAAAAGTGAGGGTGAGGTTCATGTTATCAGGTGTCATCAGCGAGTACTTCAGTTGTGCTTCAGGGGCACCCAGGATGAGATAAAGAAGGGTCACTGGCAACAATACTGATTTCTGCATTTGATATGATAAATACAATTCTGATTTTACACATTTGGGTCTGACCTCGACTCCTACTTTTATCCACTCTGTTTATACATTCTGCCATTTAGGGGGTCTGAAAGAACAATATTTTTGCACATTTAGTTCATTATTGTTTGCTTTATAAAGATCACTGAGTTGAAGATTGAGTATCATGTGGATATGGATTTTAAAATAAACCATTTCTATAAAATGTACAGTTAATGCATGTATTAATGAAATACACCGTACTACAGTATACTCTGTTAATGTTGAACTGTTTCTTTTCTACCCCACCAGGCTTCACCAGGGATTAAATGGGTAGACTCCCATCGGCTATACCAACTATAAATTTAAATGTTTTTCTCTACAACAACATATGGATAATATTCATGGCTGATGTGGTAATGCCATAATTTGGCTTTGATGTTTGATTTTTATTTTCTTTAGATCTGAATTCATTCTGCATGCTGTAGATGGACAATATAATCAAGGTGGATATATTAGAGGAGCCTCCACTTTGTTTCAGTTCCCTAAATACTTCATGTGTAAAGTTAGATTATCCTCTGGAAGTCAGAATTTTGCTCTACATCCTCTTTAGCACTTCTTCTCTCATCACTGTGTTTGGAAACCTCCTTGTGATTATAACTGTTGTACATTTCAGACAATTACAGACTCCAACTAATTACCTCGTTCTCTCTCTGGCTGTTGCTGATCTGCTTGTAGGAGGAGTGGTGATGCCTCCTAGTATGATGCGCTCTGTGGAAACGTGCTGGTATTTAGGGAGCACATTTTGTAAAATACACAGCAGTTTGGACGTTACTGTGTGCAGTGCATCTATTTTAAACCTGTGTATTATTTCTTTAGACCGATATTATGCTGTGTGTCATCCATTTCTATATCACAGGAAAATGACTCCTAACACTGTTAGATTCATGATTGTTATCTGTTGGGGCATTTCTGCAGCACTCGGGTTTGGTATGATATTTCTGGAGCTAAATATTCTTGGAAGTGAAGATTTTTATTACAATACCTTCCTTTGTGAGGGTGCATGTACGGTTTTTCAAACTAAAGCGGCAGCTGCAGGGTTTCCTATTATATGCTTTTATCTGCCTGCAGTAATCATGATTTGTGTTTATATAAAAATCTTACGCACTGCACAAAGACAAGCTCGTGCGATTCAATCTACACATGCACAGACAAAGAGAGCTGATGAAAGTTCCAGCATGAGCAAATCAGAAAGGAAGGCAACAAAGACATTAGCCATAATCGTGGGAGTTTTTCTTACTTCCTGGGTGCCATTTTATGTCTGTAACTGCGTAGATCCATTCGCAGGATATTCAGTTCCTCCAGTTGTGTTTGATATTTTCCTTTGGATTGGATATTTTAATTCAACATTCAACCGATAGTGTATGCTTTTTTCTACAGCTGGTTCAGACACGCTTTCAGAGTCATTTTATCTGGGGAAATATTTCAGGCTAATTCATCTCACACTCGATTGTATTGATTGTTATTAGTTTAAACTCTATTAACCTTCATTTTAGATTAAATATTGTAAATTGTTAATTAGAGACGTGTATAAACATGAATACCAGAGGTGACTTTTATTTGCTGTTCCATTCCTTTCTATCTGTATCTTCACTATCTCCTGTGTACACAAATGCAATGAGGTAATACAGCTACATTTTTGTCAGTGTTGTTTCAATGATTATTGCTAAGTAACATGTATAAGCAAAATAGCAAAGTAATAAAGGAAAATGAGCAATGACACCCTATTCGAATGAAGCATCAAACCATCAAAACTGTCTACAAGTAGTATATTCTAATGGAGTGCCTACTATGACTCCCAGTTTATTTCAAATCATCAAGTCTAATCAAGAACTACAATGATTTCTAACCTGTTAGAAGCAAAATGGATAACCATATTTTGGATAGCCATGGCTACAATATGAACCCACTTGCAATGTAATATACACGACTCACATTAAGTTAGGGATATTGTTATTTACATGAGTGCTTTTCCTCTTTGCTCTGAATTTTAATGCAATAAGTAAAAGTTCCCATTGATGTTACTAATAATGTATATAGTAGGAAGAAACACCATTTTCATTAGTTTAATATTTATTACCCCAAAAATTTAGACAATAACAAGGATAGCCCCAAATAAAAAAAATGAAAACGTCAGTAGCAGGTGTTTGCACCATTTGCCGCAGTGAAGCTGGACAGCGACGTCTCAGGCTCCTCACTACCCTCATGATGTTGTTCTGAGGCAATGGTTCCACTCTTCCACAAGTGCTACACGCAGTTCTGCCAGGTCACGTGTGGGTGGGGTACGATATCATCCAGTCTCTGCTTCAACTGGTCCCAGACCTGCTCTATGGGGTTCAGGTCAGGGGACATTGGTGGCCACCATATGAGACACTCCAACTTCCTGAAGTCGAGCTGTGACAATTCTGCCACAATGTGGAGGATCATTATCATCCATGAACAGAAAGTTGGGGGTGTGCTGGCGGAATTGGGGGATGATGATGGGTTCTCTGATGTCTCTGAGGTAAGAACGTGCAGTGACTGAGCCATCTACAATAACCAAATCTGTTTTGCGCTGACTGGTGCCTACCCAGACTGTTGTACCTCCTCCACCAAAGCAAACCCTGGGGACCATGTTGACCTCAGCCTTCTCCAACAGTGACCCGACACTCCTCAGTGAACAGAACGGTAGACCACTGCTGCATTGTACAGGTCACCTGCAACTGGCGTCTATCACCCCAATACACTCGCCTCCACATCCCAAAAATGTCTGAAGTGAAACAAACACCATATGTTATTTAGCCATACGTACGTAAATTGAGTGGCTAATTTACTTAGCCATTTTAGTAAATTAGCCACTTTAGATTTGCTCCACTATTTTGAAGATTTGTTTTTTATTACAAGTTCTTCGTTAGTGACAGCTCAAAGCTGTCCATGCTAACAGTAAACAATGAATATGTCAGACTGTTGGAATCTGTGAACCTTATGAAGAGAGAACCACTATAAAATCTATAAACTCCCTACAAATGGATACAGTAAATCATTAAATATCTCATAACCCTACATGTCACATAATGGGAGTGCAGGCATGGCATAACTGCAGATAATGAACACATGAACAAAAACTTCAAAACAGATACAACCGAACAGGACCTTAAATAAAAAATAATAATATAGACAAGTGAACAGTAAGTAAACATTTAAACATTAAGGTCCCCAAATACATGAACACGGTGAGGATTTCAAACTGGCCACAGCTTTGTACTTTTTTTTTCTATAGGACCTGAAGTTAGTGGAAGGGGGGACTTTAAACTTCCTTGATATCGAGGGCACTGCTTAGCTAGGCTGAGTTTGTCCTGATCAATAGTCATGTGGTGCAGGGCATATGTTAAGCAGAAGTTACATCAGACTGAGACTTCCATGATCCTGCAGCCCCAGCATCAGTGCAGCTCAGGAAATGTCCAGCAGTATGACAAGCTGCGCTGCTTGCTGCTGGATTGCCGGTAGCTATCACCATTGCTTTTATGCTGGAGCCATTTGTAGGCCAGCAGTTATGGGGTTTGTCCTCACCCTGTGAGCTGTTGCACTCGGAACCATTGGTACTTATTTTACACTTTGTGGAAAAGGGCTTACAGCTAAGAGCCCAAACAGACATTGCTGCCAGTCTCATTTTGGATTTTGCATTCCTTTATCCTGCATGCTCCACATCATTGCTGGCGTGCCCCCCGATTGTAAGGCAACTGCTTGCACAGTTCAGACAAGAAGTCAAAGGGTGAGGACAGTATGAACAGAAGGAGCTTAAATAAGATGAGTGAGTGGGAAATATCTGGAAATATGATGCCCTATCAATGTGGGCAGTAGGACTAAATCACATTAATGGTGTTAAAGGAAAGATCTATTATGTACAAAGTATTTTAATAAAATATGGTATATATATATATTAATGCAATTATCTAATCAACCAATTACATGGCAGTTGCTTCAATGCATTTAGGGGTGTGGTCCTGGTCAAGACAATCTCCTGAACTCCAGACTGAATGTCAGAATGGGAAAGAAAGGTGATTTAAGCAATTTTGAGCGTGGCATGGTTGTTGGTGCCAGACGGGCTGGTCTGAGTATTTCACAATCTGCTCAGTTACTGGGATTTTCAGCACAACCATTTCTAGGGTTTACAAAGTGTGAAAAGGGAAAAACATCCAGTACGCGGCAGTCCAGTGGGTGAAAATGCCTTGTTGATGCTGGAGGTCAGAGGAGGATGGGCGACTGATTCAAGCTGATAGAAGAGCAGCTTTGACTGAAATAACCACTAGTTACAACCGAGGTCTGCAGCAAAGCATTGTGAAGCCACAACACGCACAACCTTGAGGCGGATGGGCTACAACAGCAGAAGACCCCACCGGGTTCCACTCATCTCCACTACGAATAGGAAAAAGAGGCTACAATTTGCACGAGCTCACCAACATTGGACAGTTGAAAACTGGAAAAATGTTGCCTGGTCTGATGAGTCTCGATTTCTGTTGAGACATTCACATGGTAGAGTCAGAATTTGGTGTAAACCGAATGAGAACATGGATTTCTTGCCATAATACAAATTCAAACTCTTTGAATGAGAAGGTGTGTGCAAACTTTTGGTCTGTACTGTATAGAAGGTTATATTCTAAATGTTTAAGAAGGTTTTGATTTATTCACTTTTCAGTCAACAGTAGGCAGAAATAAACATTAGGGTGGAGGATTATGAATGGGATTTGCTAGAAATTAAACAATTCTATAGATCATGAGGTATTACATTAGTAGGATATATCACTAATGGTACAGTATATAGTGAGGGGTGCAGCTGCATCATTAGTGGGAGTGTTACCAAGACTCAGGGAGCACATTCAGGGAGTCTTACCAATTTCTGATCATTTCCCCGGAGGAAATGCTTTCATTAACAACAACCTCCTTGTTATTGTAACTTCCCTGGTTAGTTTGTTGTAAAGCCAGATGTTCTTGTCTGCTATTGCGGCACTGCAAACATGTCAGTCGAAAATGTTTAGATAGTAATTAGAGTAGAAATGAGATTAGAAGTTGCAAATTTTCAAAAAACTGCAGATGCTGGTGCATGAGAAAGAGTAAACTCAAACATAAAGAAAATGGTGGAGGCAAAACAATAAATACGCAATAAAATAATGACATTACAAAATTAATTTAAGAGCATTTTTATGTCTAAAAAAATAACAATGCCATGCGACCCAGCTGAGGGTTTTAAAACATGTATAATATGACTAAAAGGGAATAAAATTGAATGGAACTATATACAATGTAAAGCGCTGGACAGGGTTCCAATGCATGAGGATCATATTTCGAACTTTAAACATTTGATTAAAAAAAAAATGGAAGGATCCTGATTAAATTGCATCATTGGCCAATAGGGGTTAACATGATTCATTACTATTGGCTATGATAGACTATAAATTTAGACTTTCTTGTCCTTGGTTCAGTTCATCTACATGGTATAAAGAGGTGCAGTACGAAGGATTATTATAAAATAACTGCTTGGAATGTAACCACTACCATTTGTTTCAAGTATATAATTTATTACAGCAATTTATTGTGGTTGCTAGAGTCGTAATAGTAGCACCTCACTATTACTAGATGTGGTAGTACCTAGATCTGTTATTCTTATTTATTTATTTATTTATTTATTTCAGATTTAGAGCTTGTGAGTGCTCTACATGGACAATATCAATGAATTGGGGTTTTTGGAGGAGCCCTCACTTTGTTTCAGTTCCCTTAATACTTCATGCTTGAAGACTGATTATCCACTACAAGTCCGAGTTTTGCTCTACATCCTCTTTAGCACTTCTTCTCTTATTACTGTGATTGGAAATTTGCTGGTGATTATAACTGTTGTACATTTCAGACAATTACAGACTCCAACTAATTACCTCGTTCTCTCTCTGGCTGTGCTGATCTGCTTGTAGGAGGAGTGGTGATGCCTCCTAGTATGATACGCTCTGTGGAAACGTGCTGGTATTTAGGGAGCATCTTTTGTAAAATACACAGCAGTTTGGACGTTACTGTGTGCACTGCCTCCATTATAAACCTGTGTATTATTTCTTTAGACAGATATTATGCTGTGTGTCATCCATTTCTGTATCACAGGAAAATGACTCCTAACACTGTTAGATTCATGATCGTTATCTGTTGGGGCATTTCTGCAGCACTCGGGTTTGGTATGATATTTCTGGAGCTAAATATTCTTGGAAGTGAAGATTTTTATTACAATACCTTCCTTTGTGAGGGTGCATGTACGGTTTTTCAAACTAAAGCATTTTTATTTGTGACTGCTTAGATCCATTTACAGGATATACAATTCCTCAGATCGTGTTTGATTTATTCCTCTGGGTTGGATATTTCAACTCAACCTGTAATCCAATAGTGTATGCATTTTTCTATACCTGGTTCAGACACGCTTTTAGAGTCATTCTTTCTGGAGGAATATTTCAAGCCAATTCATCACACACCAGATTGTTTTGATTGATTGTTGTTGGTTTTTTTTTTCTCAGTGAAATTCAATGTTCTTTTAATTTTCATGGACACTTTAAATGAATAAAAAAGTTCCAAACAAGGTTCTCTACATGGGAAAGGGGATATCACCAGCTTTCCCCTATCTATCGGTTATAATTCTTCAGTCTGTGCCATACTGCTTTAAGTACATGTATGAAATCTGATCATGGAACTGGATCCCATTTTGGGGACTAGCAACCAATAATTCTGTTCTTGCCATTGTAAAATCTGAACAAATAATGAAAGGTCCAGTTTCCTTCATTTCTTATCATGACTCGATTTTAGACTAGTAATATTTAACAATTTACCATAATGCAACTTGTTTTTGAATAGCCATGTGAAAACTGTGGAGGTTAGTTTTTCATATCCAGATGTACAGTATTTATATTAGTGTGAATTTGTAAAATATTAATTTTATAAAATGTGATTCTCCATTGTTCTTTAAATTCAATTCATCACATTTTTAATAAGTACTGAGTCATAACAAACCATCATAGAGCTTATATATAATCAAAGCTAACATGACTAATATTTACATCCATTTCTTTGCACAGCAATTTATTCATCACTAGTTTGTTGCTCTATCTCTTGCTCTCTTGCTCATATTCTGTTTTTCTAAATTTGGAAAAGAAAAAAAAAGTTGCTCATTCACCAAGCTGTGCCAGTTACAAACACCTTCCCTCTAGTTCCCAGAAACTCCCTTGACAGACTGTATGAAGGATTTGAGGATCAATGTTTTTCATGCGACACATAAATGTTTAAATAATGAATCTTTCTTCAAATTATTCTTTAAATTATAGACAGTCTCTCATGGGAAAATTCTCATTCTAGAAACAAACATTTACACACATGAATACATTTGCTCATTTGTTATTTATTCTCTGCTTGTTGAGTACTGAAGAAAATCTTGCAAACCCTTCCAAACTTGACTATAGTACATATGAGGCCATAATCAAACACTAAATGATTAAACCTTTTCTAAACCTACTCAATTATTTCCTTAGCGGTGGAATGCACCAAAATCTTTTAAATATTCAGTTATTAAAGCTGTGATAAAAAAATAAAAAATAAAAAATAAAATAAAATAAATAAAAAACTGACCTCAACTCCTGTAAGCTGTCCAAATATAGGCCTATATTAAATCTCCAAGATCATAGAAAAAAATATATGCTCATACAGTACTTATATAGGAATAACATACATGAACTGTATCAGTGAGGATTTCGGTCTAATCACAGCACATAGCAGTGTGGTTAAAGTGAGAATGGCCAAAACTGGTTCCTGATCACGGTTGTTTTAACCTTAGTACAGCTTTTGACATCACTTATCATACCTTGATAAATAAGAAAATGTATTTGGATAGTGTTTTTTTATCTGCTTCTCTTGGTAAAATTTTTCATGACCATGGAATCAATTTCCAATGTGATGCTGACGCACAGCTGTATGCTTCATTAAAACCAGATGAGAGACATTAGGAACTGGATTTTTATTTGTTTTCTTACCAGTCAAAAGTTTCACCTTCCTACACACTAAAACATGCTGGTTGTTTTACTACCCAAACGCTGGGTTGCCTCTGTTGGGTAATTTTTCTGGGTTATTTACAGGAGTTGGGGACTTTTTGTTTAACCCAGCTTGCTGGTTGGAATTGGGTTAGCTAGTGACACTAACATCACAGACAAGTTAAATATAAGGTCTGTATACACACTCACTCACCTATGACTGAATTTGTTCACTGTATGTAACATTTATTACTGTTACCGTGTTAAATCTGACGGTTAAATCTGACAATGGCTGCTAGCGAGCCAAACCACAGAACCCCACCTGTGTATGAAAGAAACTGCAGAAATGTCTGAGCTTTTTAGTTTTCTTTGTAGATGCTTGCAGGGTGTACAGTTTGAAGATGGTGAAGTGATGAATGAAAGCTAAACTGTTAACTGTAGTGCCAGCATGACGCTAGCATTTAGCTAGGTTGCTTGCGTTAGCAACCACTTATAAAAAGCTGAGGTGTTACAAAACACTAATCTTCTTACAAATACACATACTAGCCAACCCTCTCGATTTTTCCATAAACTTTTACTTTCTTTAATTTCTTTCTTTCTAAGGTTGGAACCGACACTGTGGAATATCTCCAGCAGGCTGAAGTGTCGAGGCTGAACCCCTACATCCTGATGTTAGGAGATGTTGACCAGCGCTGCTCTCAGGCATTAGTGCTTCTCAGTAATAGTATCGTCATGATGTTGCTGTTAAACTTGTTTTGTATTATCTGATCTTGTGCTTTTTAAAAATAAATATAAATATTTTTCTATGATTTGTACAATTAAGTGGGTGTTTATTGCTTATATGTGTGGTTTGCAATAGACCAGTTTTTTGTAGTAGACCAGTATATCAAAGTAATTCAATTTTTTTTAAAAACTGTTTTACCCATAGACATGTAAAACATAAAAATAATAATAACCTACTTGTGATGTAGAATTAAAACAGCATTATAGTTAAATATGACCGAGCATTTGGACTGAATATTTTACACATCTTGCTGGGTAAATAAATAACCCATTTTGCTGGGTTCAATTAACCCAGCATGTAGTTGGTCCAATATTTATCCAGCAGCTGGTTTAAAAACAACCCAGTTTGGGTTGTTTTTAATCAGCATTTTTAGGGTGTATTATTTTTTATTATTATTATTTCTGTTGTTCTAACATTGTACATTAATATGACATTGAAATCATGACACAACAATATTGGAATTATGTGCATTGGTCAACAAAACCATGTTAAAAAATCATCACCTTGAATGGTTTTTCAACATTTATGAAGGAGTTCTCAGATGTCTTGAATACTTGGCAGCTTTTGCTTCACTCTCTGGTCCACTCTCATCCCAAACCATCTTAACTGGATTTAGATCAGGTGATTGTGGAGGCCAGGTCATCTGATGCAGCACTCCATCACTTTCTTTCTTTGAGAAATAGCTCTTACATAACCTTGAAGTGTGTTTGAGGTCATTGTCCTGCTGGAAAACAAATGATGGTCCCACTAGGTGCAAACCAGGTGGCATGTTGCTGCAAAGTGCCATGGTAGCCAGGCTGGTTAAGGTGCTCTCAATTTTGACTAAATCACCAACAGTGTCAACAGCAGAACACACCCAAAAATTGGGAACCACACATTCAGGAACAGTCTGTTCACCCTCTCTATGTCTAACAAAGACACAGAGGTAAGAACCAAAAATCTCCCATTTGTCCAGTTTTCCACTGTCCAGTGTCCATTCTATATGTTTCTTTGCCCAAGCAGTCGCTTTTGCATGTCATTCCTCTAAAGTAATAGATTCTTTTCCTGCAGTTTGACCATGAAGGCCCGATCAATGCCGTTTTCTTTAAACAGGGATGTGTCTGCCACTCGAACTCCAAGAAGGATGTATTGGGCTCTAATCTAAGGTGCAGTAAATTATTTCTGAACCTGGTCATTCTAATAAACTTATCCACTGCAGCAGGAGTAACTCTTGGACTTCCTTTTTTGGGACAGAGCCAGTTTCATCATAGTGTTTGATGGTTGTGGCAATTGCACTTGGGGATACGTTCAAAGTGAGGTTTTTATGACTGAGTGGCCTTCATTTTTTAAATTAATGATGGACTGTCATTTCTCTTTTGTGCCATCATATGAATTAGGGCTTTTTTTCTGTACCCACCCTTCCTCTGCACAAGACACCTGATGGTCTAAAGCACATTAAGACAGCAAGGAATGTCAGAAATGTGAATTGTGAATTTAAATCATTCCAGGTGATCTACCCTGTGAGTCTGACAGAGAAAGCAATGAGTGCGCCAAGCTGTCATCAAAGCTACTGTATATGTGGCTACGTAAGACAATCTAAAGTGTAAAACATATTCTGGGTTGTTTTTTGGTTCATGACATAGTTTTAATGTAAAATGTTGACAAATAAACACGTACATAAAAAAAAATAATAATAATAAATGAAGGAGCCTCTGTGTCCAAATGTTTGACTGGTAGTGTAATTCTCACCTGATAGAAACATTTGTATTAGGACCACAAGCTGTTATTACATCTCTGTAACTCTACATGGCCTTTTTGTTTCATCATGTAAAATGGTAAAAGACCTTGGTGTGAATATTGTTTTCATGCTTTTATTTGAAGGTTGTAAAGATAAGAGCCATATTTCATCTCAGACAGATTGCAGTGATAAGAAATCTAATGTCACAATGCAATGCAGAAAACTAGTTCATGTTTTTGATGCTTCTAGGCCAGATGAATGTATTATTCCCAGAGTGCTTATTAATTTTGCATGAGTATTAAAATACTATTGAGTGGTTTTGCAGAGTAAACTGCTGCAATTCCATCATCTCCCATGACTATTTCAATCAAGTCTCCGCTATTTGTTCGTGAAGACGACAACAGATCAGAGCTGGGTTGCTGGGTTGTTATCATGGCTACATGTAATTCACCTGTTTGTAATTAACACATCATTATTGGCTTCATGTGTCAAATTTAATGAAAAAAAAAAACATATTGATGTTTTCCATTCAATATCACATTAGATGTCAAACAAGACCTTTATTAAAATTAATAAGATTGCGTTTACATTAAAATGATCTCAGTTTTATAGAATATCTAAAATTCCAGATGAATATAAATAGGTTGATAATTGTGCCTATATTTGCTTTTTTATACTAGAATTACATCTGCATAAACAGTTTGCTCAGCAGGACTTTTGCTGTTTGTCTGAACCAGCTATAAAAAAATGCATAAATGAAAGGGCTAAACATTGCATTTAAGTATGCAACCCACATGAGAGATTCATACAAAAGGGTGTTAATCGAATGGCCTATTATTGGGTCAATAATATTGCACATAAAAAATGGTGTCCAGCAACAAAGGAAGGTTCCAACAACTATCGCAAGAGTTTTGGTAGTTTTGAGACCTTTAGCCGACAGTGAAGCAGAAATCTTTAGGCCTTTATTGTAGTTATCCCACACAGAATTTGTAATATTCACCTCGGATTTTGACTTCTGGATCTGAAATGACAATGGCAAAGCCAAACACTATCCCCAGACCCCAGCTGGAACTGATCATGGCCACGCAAGTTTTTTTGGTCATCAGATGTTGGTAGTGCAGAGGATAAAAGATGGCCATGTAGCGATCAACAGAGATTTTATAGTTCTGTGTTGGATACAAACATTGTTAACTTGTTTAATGTAGGAATGTTTGCTGTGCTATTATTTTGCACCCATTTATACAGACAGACAGACAGACAGACAGACAGACAGATGAAAATGACAAATTCCAAAAAGAACATTAAATAAACCACACAAAAAACATATAAATTTTGTGTTTCATGTTACTTATATGATTTGTTTTATTTACCTTTCAGTGACTTAATGACCGAGCGGCTGAGTTCTGATCAACCACAAACAGCTGGGATATTTATATAGGAAGTAAGAGAGGAAGGAGTAAGGAAGCACTGATGAATATAAACCAATCAAGCAAATTGTTTTCCTCTCATGTAGCTGAAATTGGACTTGATAGGCTTATGTCAATAAACCTTGCATTATGCAGCTGTGCATAGTTAATATCTTACCAGTGATTCAATGCAGCTGGGTAGTAAACATGTATTCCAGACCTCATCAAAAAATATAATATTATTTAACATTGTTGTTTTGACAATTTTCCTCACTACCCTGAAATCCCAGTACAAACCTTTTACATTGAAATGTCTTTTATTTTTTAAATTTGATATTTTATTGTAATTCTACTCAAAAGAACCAAGAACATAACAAGACAAATAACAAGAAAATATATCATCATAAATCACTCCCTCACTCATTCCCTATTTACATACATGACGTTTTTATTTATTTTTTATTTTTTTTTTTTAAGCTTTTCATTTAAGCTCCCAGTCAGGTTATCTGCTGACTGTAATGCATGTGCCTATAACTGGAGGCACTTTTACTATTATTATTATTTTTTTATTATTTGGTTTCCATATGCTTTTCATTTACAGTACAACAGTCCTCCTAAACTATCAAAAGTAATCAAATACAGTAGGTAGCAACCAAGGGCCTAAATGATCTCCATTAGAAATAGAGGAATAAAACAAGATAAGACCTTTGTTCCATCAGCGTGTTTACTTTTCTCGCTCTAAGTCTTCACAAGATTTATTCAAAAGAGCTGCTTCATAAGATAAAAAGATAAATGTTAAATCAAATTTTGAAGTCTCAAAATATATGCTCATATGTAGCTCCTACAATTGCACAGGTAATAGGATCGGTCATGTGGAGGGTGATCGGTTTAATCCAGGCCTTTGTATCAATCTGTCCCTTTTCAAGAGTCAATATTAAACATCTGTTTCTCATTGTGTGTACGTGCGCGTGCGTGTGTTTGCGTAGGTCATGGAAGATATGTACGTGGGTACGTATCTAGGTTTCACAGAGATATTTGTTCTGTTTGAAAGATTTAAATTAAACTAAAAAAAAAAAAAAAAAACACGAGGTATTAAAGGACCATTGAATTTTTTTTTTGACCTGCAGAACATCGTGTGAATGCTGGACTCTGCAAAGGACCATTTTCTCACAATAAAATGAACTGCACCCATGGGAGAAGACATTCCATGAGGTTTTTCCAGGCTCTAAAAGGAGTAAACAGGTCCTCTATGTTTGTTCCCAGGAGACATTTATACATTTGCTTACAGTAAAAAAAAAAAAAAAAAAAAGGAAGTGGTTCTGTCCTGCTCTTTTGCTTGTAGACTGCTGCTGCTAAAAGGAAGCGTTGTTAACTTGTACTTTGAACTTTATGACATGAAGTATATAAATGATTTTTATGCTTTTTTTTTTACAGAAGGGAGCCGAATGTGCTCGCTGGATCTTTAAGGTAAATATTTGAACACTGTTTATGCACATCTGTCCTGGACAATAACATGCTTTTTTTTCCCAGTCAATTTCTCTTTCTCTGCCACAGTTTGGAGCACAATGGACTACGAAACCTGCATAGGAGGACATTGTATCAGCATAATATCACTTTGTGAATGTAAGTCTCTTTCCCTAATTTTTTTCTTGCTTTTGTCCATAACGAGACAGTTTTAAAAATGATACTTTGTTTATCTCCCACAGGAAGGAGCATAATGGACAACCTGAACTTGCCCGACTTGAGTCATAATGCGCCTGTGTGCTATGAATCACTCAATGAATCTTGCTGGAGGATTTCACGTCCTGTGAACATCCAGATCTCCATGTTTTTCGGCATGGCAGTAACCATTCATCCCTGGTTTAATTATGTTTGCCATCTATTCCAGGATACTAGAAGCCAAGCAAGATCCATCAACATTTTGGCCAATCATCTGAAGATGCACAATCCCAAACCTGGAGTATTTAGATACCGGACAAGGAAAGGTACATTGACTCTTGCCATCGTGGTTGGCGTTTTCCTAATCTGTTGGACTCCATTTTTCCTCTGCAACCTATTGACCCTTTTGTTGATTACACGATATCACCAGTGCTGATTGATGCTCTGGTCTGGTTCGGATATTTAAACTCTGCACTAAATCCTTTCATTTATGCTTTTTTGTACCCTTGGTTTAGAAAGGCTGTAAGGATCATTGTCAGTGGAGACGTCTTTCACAGGAATAGTTGCAGGTTTCAGCTGTACTCATAATTAAATCATAAAAAAAAACAGCTACTGTATTTGGTCCTTCTGTCTTACAGCATTTTATGCCTGCAAATGACAAAACGTATTTCATTCCTCATTAACTTGCCGGTAAAGGAATTAATAAAGTCTGTAAAAGAGACATCTAGCCACATACAGGGTGTGACATCTGTACTGTCAAGAAGCCTTTAACCAGCTACAGGTCGGGAATAAATATCTGATGGAGCCTTTGCTTTTTCAACTAAAGTATGCTGAATTTGGTTGCTTTTGTAAATATATGCTAGAAATCCGGACTCCAAACTGGTTTGAGGAAAAAACCTGGAACTGTATGGAACAAAAGTACAACAGAAACTGTAATCCGACTTTTTTTTTTTTTTACTGAGATGTGTTACTGGGATAGTTATCTTCTATCTGTGTATATTATTATTATTATTATTATATTATTATTATTATTATTATTATTATTATTATTATTATTATTATTATTAAAGTTTTTTGTTTGCTTCTCATGTCATGTATAATTTTATTGAATTTTTAATTGTTCATGTGCTGTACAGCAGTATAAATAAAATTACATGGCTTCAGATGTTGAACAAAGAAATTATGCAAATAGGCCACATTCTAAATGTTTTCTCAACATAAAATCTCATTAACCCCCAGAACTATAACAATTATTTCCCTGATATGTTAAGTACAGACATGTGTGCACAACTCTTCACAGCCCTTATTCAACCACCAAACTGTTGTGTTGTTATATCCTAGGCCTTCATACAGCACCTGAAAAAAATCTATATAATAAAATACACAGTATTTTTTATGTGTGGTAGAAAGAAAATATCACACATGCATACAGAAAGTTTGCTGCCTCTTGTGCATTATTATATTAAGCCTGACACCATGCTGACACCTGGTGGTAATAATAAGTAATTGCACTGAGTTGTCCAATTTTCCTCTGGTGGTAAAGGAGGAAGAGGAATTATTTTATTGGGTAAGAAATAAATGCAGTTAAATCCCATATCGCACTGCTATATAATAGTTTTAAATTTTTATTTGTTTTATTTTATTTTATAATAATTTTTTTAAACTGCTTTACAAAGTGTAGTATTACTTTAAGGCTGAGATGATGCTGACACCTGGTGGGGATAATAAGTAGTTGCACTTTGTAGTTTAATTCCCCTTTAGTGGTACATAAGGAAGAGGAATGAAACTAAAATAATACAAATAATAAATAATAAATACAGTTAGATTACACATCTCACTGCGTGATATTTCTCAGTCCAGTATAACATATATGTATTTTTACAAGTTGTAGAACCTGTTAGCGTCTATGTATTTATATGTCATGGGGGAAAAAAAAAAAAAAAAACCTATGGCCATCTATTATGCTGCATTTTGGCTAGTATGGTGAATGTGTGACACCTGGTGGTAATAATAAGTAATTGCACTTAGTTGTTACATCGCAATCTGGTGGTAGGAAGAGGAATTAAACTAAATTCATTCAACCATTTAATTACATGAATAATAAATGCAGTTAAATCCCATATCTCATTGCATGATGTCTCAGCTCCTAATCCAGTCTAATGTATGTAAGACTTAAGACTTCTATTCATATTGTAACTACTGCTCTAATAATTCTTCGAAAATGTTACTAAGGGAACTATACTAAATATAGTGACTTTTAAAATATTATAACCTTATATTATAAATCTACAAGAAGCCAAAAATATAATAATTGTATGCATATCTAGACATTTTATATTGACTTTTTAAATAGTTTTGCTCTATTGCCAGATGTTCCAGTCATGAACAATAATGTATAGAAAGAGAGAAAAAAGGCTTATTAACCTTCTATCTGACTTACATCATTTAAATAATTTAAAAATAAACATTTGGACATGAAATGCTGGCCTCCCAGGAACTCCTTTAACAGCCCAAAACATGTGTGTCTGACAGATGGAGCCTTTGCTTGGAAAAAAAATCCTCATCATATAAAGTTGGGCGTAAAGCTTACTGCATCCTGTATATTATTACTTTAACCGTGTGTTGATTCTGACACCTGGTGGTAATAATAAGTAATTGTACTTAGTAGTTCAATTACTCCATTCAATTATTTTATTAGGTAAATAATAAGTGCAGTTAAATCCCATATCTCACGGCATGACATCTCAGCTCTGATGTATATAATCCTTTATTGCTACTTCAATAATTCTGCAAAAACGTGAAGCGATATTAAACAGCATGTCTAGTAATATAATGTATCCTTATATTATGAAACTACAAAATTGCTGTTAGCAGTCAAGCCCAGATTAACGAGGGGCCTTCTGACAATTTGCTACATTGCTACCGAGCTAAAAAAAAAAAAAAAGTACAGGCATGTGTGCATAAAAATTCATCACCAGCCCCAGTTTCACTTGAAACTCAATCATGATGTATTTACTTGAAGCTTTATTAATTTAAATTAATTTAAATTACTGTTTAAATTATTGTTCTGTTTTACTATTTTAACTTATGATACAACCTAAAAAGACATTAATTCATCATAAAAAATATATATTTTCCCATGTATGCCTTCATGCTAATTTATACATGAATTAATTAATGTGCTAAATAATAGCTTGCATTTTAAATTCAATTATGTTTTAAGTTTAAGGGGAACTATTATATAAATAATAGTTGTGAAAAGATGTGTATTGTAATTATTTATTAAATAATTAATTAAACTGTTCATTTATGTGAGACTGCACTGAGTGCACTGAGTAGTTTACAGCCCTCTGGTGGTGAATAAAGAATATGGATAAATAAGGAAACTTTATGGTCTAATTAAACAAATGCAAGGTGTCTAAAAGTGATTTTACATTAAACAACATAAAATTTAGAAAATTGTGCTGAATGCACATCTATACTTTCAGCCAAAAAAGCTACAACCTATGCTATAATCGATTTAATGACCATAAAATACAACATACGTATCTTTCTATCTATCTATGCAAATATGCATAAACACTCAAATGGTAATTCTGTAAAATTACAATTATGGTAAATAAACATTGAACCTTATTATGTCTGTGCTTGAAACTATGGATGGTATAAATATATTCTATTTGATGTGGACTGCTTAGATGATAATAATAATAATAATAATATATATATATATATATATGATGATGATGATGATCTGGCTGCATGAGGAAGGGATGATACACAATGATACCTTCATGACAGTGGAAAAAAAAACACTTTGATCACCAAATATTGGTTAATGTCACGTATCTTTTCTCCACTAATAAAGGGAACAATGTCAAGCTCAGGAACTAAAATGCTCATTTAGCACATTGTAGGCCAGATGATCTTGACATTTAATATAATAATAAGAGACAAATTTAGGGCCATAACATCAGCATTCGATAGGCAGTGATGTAATTCAGCTTAACACCGTAGGATATTGGTGTTCTGACAAAACACCAAACCTTGGGGCTTGACAAGGCCTTTACATAAAAGCGTATATGTACAAACAAGATTACAGATTATTTATTATTGTAAAAAATAAAATAATGTTTTATCGGTGCGGTACTAACTTCAACATTATGGCCAGTATAGCAGGAGTATATACCACATACAGTTCTTAAGGAAAGTATACGATATTGACAGACGTTTGTAGACACCTAACTGTCACTCCTATATGTGTCCCTGAACATCCCAATCCAGTTTTGCTGTTAACCTTCAATAGGGGCATCATTCGTGAGAAAGAAAATCGTGATGTTTTGTATGCTAGGCATACAAAGACAACCTATGCAGCACTTAGGCCCATATATTGGTGTGATTGTCAGGTGTTGGCAAACATTTTGGCCAACAGCCATTAGTATAAACACATATTGATTCTCAAAGCATGTATTCTAGATTACTAACTACTACTAGAAACTAAACTCCTGATGTGCTCATTATAGGATATTACTCACAAAAGACGGGAAAATATATGAACAATGCATCTTTCACAGCTTCAGCATCCATGCATGTAGTCATGTATATGATAGTCCATGAATGCAGCTGTGGACAGTCTATGTAACCACCAAATGTGCAGACACCTCTTTGTCCTGGTCCATTTGTACACCGTCACGATGGTCACACATATTAAGCACTTGGGTGGCACACATTCAGGATCCACTGACTTATCGGATCCACTTTGCTACTCTCAAACATTTATCAGCCTAGACACATGAGTGGCATGTAAGCCAGGGATTTTAAAGCCGTTGAAACACGAGAGTGGTGTGTGAGCAGGACAATGCCCCATGTCCAAGGGATTCAAGAGCGGGTGGACTGAGCACCGATGTTTAATCACCGCATAGGAGAACGCAGTAAAAAGTCTGGGCAAACAAAACCTTACTTCTTTCCTACCCTTCATTTCTTCCTTTCTCCAGTTTTCCTAATAAAGCTACCTCACCTTGTGTCTGTGTGTCATCCTGCCCGAGTCAAAGTCTACATATATATCTCGGCACACAATGATACCAGACCTTCATTATGATGGAAATAATGTTATCCAGAAACAGATGGACGATGGACATTTAGCTCCCGACATTTCTTGCTGGTACCTGGACACCAAAATACAATGCTTCCAAATGAAATGAGATCATCATTATAACCTCTATACACGCACACTTCTGCTCGGTCAAAGGGGAAATCTGTTCCTGGTGGTAAGGATGGGTCAGTGAAAATGTATCCATGGCCTGTTGTGTCTCTCTTTGATTTTTTATGCTTTGTGAACTTGCACAGCACTGTACATGTCAAATATGACCTTGGCTTTGTTCATGTAACATATTTTTTTGTTCATGACTTTATTTGTCATATAGGAAATTTTATGCATTACATCCGAAATGTATAACTAGTTATTAAGTTTCTTACTAACTAGTATGTATTCTAGTGTCTAGAGTAATATGAAATATAAGTGCTTGGCATAACTGATATAGGATACAGCTTATGAAAGTTATGGATGCAAGGATGTGAACAATGTGGCTTGATCCTTGTTGAATGATCCTTGTTATACACAGTTCAGGCTGTATATTTCTGTGATTGTTGATTTGGCAGCTGATATGTAGACAATCATGGTGTTATCCTCTGTCTGCCTGTAGTAAAGACGAGCCCACTAGGTTGTGGATGGTTTGGGTGTTGTTAACCTCAGCCAATAGCATTAGTAACCAACCACAAACTAACTGCCAGCGCTGCCCTTCACTCCGAACAGGGACATGTGAAAATGGTTTTAGTGGCAAATGGCTGTTTGGAGTGTTATTTCTATAGTGTAGCATATATACATCATACAGTTACCATATGAAGTTCTAATGAAGGCCTTAACATGTGTGATTAAACACACACACACACACACACACACACACACACACACACACACACACACACACACACACACACACACACATAAAGGTATTCAGGTGTTAAAACCTAGTAGTAGACCTACAGTATCAGTAGCATTGGTGAGCAGTGTTTGTTAGTGTTTACTCGTTTTTGTTTCTTTCTGCATTTACACACAATTTACACAAAATTACAGTCCTGTTCATATGACTCATTATGGATATAACCTCATTTAAATCTTAATTATAAATATAGTATCTAGTAATATGGGAAGATTTATTTCTTATATATCAGTATTTAAGGTTCTTAATAAAGGGTACAATGGCGAACATGACATACATTGCGTTAGACCTCTTGGCCCTCTCTGCTCTGTGATGGCCTGCACTGCTCTCTCAGCCAAGCTGCCTAACAACTTATGAAAATATGAGACTTTGGAATATTGACCAGAAAGCCCGTATTCTAAAAAGTTTGTCTGACAAGAGAGAATGGAATATTTTCATGGTGAACAAACCTCAGTGCCAAATGTATGTGCTTATGGCTGGAGATATATCATTTGTCTTACGTTTGCACTCCGTGAACACAGTGATGTTGGACATTCATGATGGTGTCAAATATCAGATGAACCTCACTACCTGTTAGACCTGAACAAAACTGTTTATTGATGTCACACTTCTTGTCACATGTCTTCTCCACTGTTAGAGCATCTAAACACAAGTTTAAAAGGTGAAATGCAAATGTAGCACTTTGGGGGCCATCTAATCTTGACCACATTGTAAATTGTAATATGCATAATATATTATATTTTATTATTTTTTACTACATTTGTGTAGAATGTATATTTTTAAGATTGTATGCGGTCTCTGAAAAGTGGACACACTTGACCAACCCTTTGGATGAACAGAGTGATGCAATATTGTACCTACACTAATTAGTCTTTAGATGACCAGGATGTGTGAAGTCATTAAGTTGTTGTGTCTTTAACACTTTTGATTAGGCAGATACATGTGAGAGAGTCTACATATTAAACGTGAGAAGTGATAACTGGTCTCTTAGGAATCAACACAGATGGCAAACATTACCTCATTGTGTGTCTTGTCATGGTGCAATGCGGGCTGCGTTAGTATGGGTTTTAAAACCAAAATTAATCAAAGGTCAAGGTCATGATCATGTAAGGTCATGATAAGTATAAGCGTATAAGACACACTAGACATTTCTTGCACAGACACTATGGATACTTCCTCACAATAAATCAATAATCAAATAATGAAATAAAATATAAACTATATATCCATCAGTAGGTTTTAACAACCGTTGCCCAATTTTGCATTTTTGGTTTGTGACCTTAACAGCCTGAATCAAGTCAGGACATAAATAAAGTTCAAAACCCTTATTTGTTTATTGTATAATATGAAGAAATAATAAATCCTGATATAACATTATGGTGTTAATGCAATTCTATAATAAATGAATCATTAGGGAAACATGAAGGTTAAACAGGATGATGTAATCAGTCTGGGGATTAGATGACCAGAATTAGATGAGAGTGTGAACTCATTGAGATGTTTTGTCTTTAACAGTAAAAATGAAATCTTATTTGAATTTAGAATTAACATTTAATTTCATAATAATAACATATGAAGACCATAAAATATCATATTAAAAAGTAAAGTTTTTGAAGTCAATCATATAAAAATTAAATGAAATAATAGGAAACCTGGGAGCAAAAAGAACAATATGATAAATGAATCATGAGGGAAACATGGAGGATAAACAGGATGGTGCAATGTTGTACACAGGATCAGTCTGGGGTTTCAGATGACCAGAATTAGATGAGAGTGTGAAGTCATTACGATGTTTTGTCTTTAACACCTTTGATTAGCCGCAGACCTTTGAGAGGGTCTTCATTATTAGGCTTAAATGTGAGAAACGATAACTGGTCTCTCAGGTCTTATCTCAGATGACAAACATTACCTCAACAAACATGACTTCATTGTTTTGTCCTGCTATGATGCAATACAGGTTAACCTGATGTCCAAGAGTATCCATCAAAGTTCATGAACAACCTTTGATTTATTTTCATATTTTATACTTCATATAATATGACTAAATAGTAAATGACACTGGATTTTTATTGCACCTTAGAAACATTTCAAGGCATTACATTATTATAAACTTTTAAACAAGATTAACTTTCACGAGCAGATACCAAGCAGAAAGCTACTATAATAATAATAATAATAATAATAATAATAATAATAATAATAATAATAGTTATATATAAAAAGTTGAAGTAGAAGAATGTTGGTGTTCAGCAGTGCTAAAATAAAATTCTAGGTGAAAGTGTTAAATATAAACAAGTGTTTATATTTAACCGAGACAGAGACTTGATATGGCTTAATATTTAAAACCGCACATTACATGCATCAGAATTAAATCAATAGATCAATAGAGAGTTTGACAGCAGAGACTCAGCAAAAGGCCAAACTCAAGTACTCAACTTATAAATAGGCCAGCAAGAGTGAGTGTTTCTAACAAGGCCTACATGGTGGTTAACTAAATTATTACTGGTATTTATTCAACAATTTAACCCTATCAATCATAGACAGTAACTTTGTGCTTGACCAAGAAACAATGCAACACCATTTTCCTTTTTCACATTTTTTTTTCACCACTTTCACATCTTCACCACTTGTAGAGTTTTTGGGTTGGCCAGAAACTGCTCCCAGGTTGTCTTTAGCCTGTTGATTAACATTTATTGATCCCAGTGAACCATTGGCTCTCATGTAATTAATGTCTCAGAAATCAGCCATTTGTGGGACACAACGCTCAACCTCATGTTGGATCTGAGGGAATGTATATATGCTCACTACACAACAGGACCTAGTAGGACTAAATAAATCTTGATTCTCAACCTGCACAAGCTGCAAATCACACAGTTCTTGGGAGAAAAAAATCCAAAGAATTGATTCAAGACCTCTTTTAGAGGGTGAAGATATTGAATATATACACGGTTCAACAAAAATAATCAATTCTGAAGCTGAAGCAATGAACAGGGCATAGATTCCACTAAAATGCCCAATTAAAAGCCAAATTTCAAATTAACCTCAATAGTCATGCTTAAAATGGCAGGAACTCATTTAGGCCTGGATGCAGTAACTCACCCATGGCATTGAAAAAAGTTTATTGTTAAAAGTTTTTGCTAGTAGCCACAGAAATCTATGCACACTGGTGTATGATGTACAGAGATAGTAATGTGACTGGTTTCCAGCAGTCACTCTCAACATATTCAACATTGAAAGATACATTTTATTCCATCATTGGTGGTTTCAGCAGATTCATTACTACAGTATGTTCTGAGTGCTGCTGTTTCAGTATCAAATGCAGGAATACTGATAACCGGAGAGCAAATATATCACCACATATCTTACATGCATGGGCAATGATTATTTTTCAGCTGGTCCATGACAAACTATTCCAAATGTCAGAAGAGTTTCTTCTACCAGGTTGGAGAAGGCATAGTGTCAGCTGTGGCAGCCACAGTCCAGACTGAGCCAACACTAGGCAGACTGAGCCAACATATTAAATGTCCACAATATATATGCATTAAATTAAATGCTACAATAGCCTTTTAGAAATGAGATATTATAATGCAGGTGCATCTCATATACATAATAATGCCAAAAAATAACAAGGCTAGTGCTAGAAATTAACAATATCAGAGTTCATTAGTGAAGGTCATGTTGAATGTGGAAAATATTTAAATCTTTTGCAAAATTAAAACACTGGCATATTGGCAAAGGTGGAATAAAATTGAAATTGACTGAAAATAGATGGTAAAGGTGGTAAAATGTCAAAGCAAATTTCTCAACTCAAAGGGGCCATTTAGGCCCTACACTACACCAAGCTCATTATAATCAATTAATGCACACTGGCGCTGTCAGGAGAAAGAAATATATTAATATAATTATTGTCTAGTTTATTGTGTGAATAATCAGAGGTTTTTTAAGCTAGAAGCCAAATTTTTAAAGTTTAATGATTTATACTGTTGGTTATCATAGATGCAACCGGTCCCATTAGGATTAATCTCTTTTTAATCTTTTCAAAGCAACAGTGTGTTTCATAACTTATCATGGAAAACATGAATTTAAGACAAGATTTGCACAAATTGCACTGCTGAAGGCCCAGAGTCCAGCAGGGTTTATCCAGACAACTATTAACCTGAAAATGAGTTCAGTTCATGTTTTTAGCACTTAGGCCCTACACTACACACAGCACATTATAATTAATTAAAAACTTAATTTACCAAAGGTGATTTACACACTGGCACTGTCGGAATACATGAATATACACTAGAATATAATTACTGCCTGCTTTGAGGTTGCCAGAGGTCAAACATCTAAAACTTACTATTTCAGTTGAGGGAATTTATGTTTTTTTTTGTTGTTGTTTGTTTAGTTTTTTTTTTTTTTTTTTGATGAAAGATCTTTAGTCAAAAGGACTTAATGTAGTTATTTTCAAAGGATGCATTAATACATATTTTTTGTTGTAAAACTGTTAACTATATACATATTTCACACAGAAAGTAATGTTGTACATATTATATTCACACATCAGCAACAACTTAGTGTGAAAAAAAAGTTAAAGCTTTATACCATAATTGTTAACTAAAAGTAACAATTAAATCTTATTTGAATTTAATATTAATATTTCATTTAATAAATATAACATATGAAGTTCATAAAATATAATATTAAAAAGTATAGTTTTTGAAGTCAATCATATAAAAATGAAATAATAGAAAACCTGGGAGCAAATAGAACAATATGATAAATTAACCATAAGGGAAACATAGAGGATAAACAGGATGGTGCAATGTTGTACACAGGATCAGTCTGGGATTTCAGATGACCAAAATTAGATTAAAGTGTGAAGTCATTAAGATGTTTTGCGTTTAACACCTTCGATTAGCCGCAGACCTTTGAGAGGGTCTTCATTATTAGGCCAAAATGTGAGAAATTATAACTGGTCTCTCAGGTGTTATCTCAGATGACAAACATTACCTCATTGTGTGTCTTAGCATGATGCAACTCATGTTAACTAGATTCCAAAAAAGCATCCATCAAAAGTTTTGTATTTTATCATAATCAGAGTTTCTGCTTATTTCCTACATACAGAACTAACACCAGTTTAAAGAACTCGGTGAAGAAAAACAATAAACAGTCAAAGACATTAGTGACACTTTGAGAAATTGTGCAACTGAAACCCAGTGATTAGTGCACTGGTGCTTCCAGAATAAATAAATACATTCTGATATATAATCACTGCCTATTTAATTGTATGAATAATCACATGTTTTCAAAAAGTTAAACGTATAAAGTTTGATTATTTATGCTATTGATTGTGATAGGTGCAAACTGTCATGTTAGGATTTGACTCTATTATTAAATTATAATAAAAATTTAATAATGCTTTTTCTCTCTCTTGTGCTGCAGAATTGTGGGTAATCGTCTCCCTTAGTGTTCGTCTCTTAATGGTATAATCAACATTAGTGCACGCGTGTACTGTTTACTATAACACTGTGACCACGTGTGTGCGCGTAAAATAATCATCTGTAGGTGACTGTATAACAATAATAATTATGACTATGTTCGAAATCATTGATCAGAAGATTTGATATTTCCTTTTGCAGATCAATTACATAATTTGTTTAGTTGTAAAATTGTTAACTATAAAGATATTTCACACACAAAGTAATATTGTACATATTATATTTATTTGGAGGTTTTCACACCTCAGCAACAACTTAATGGGTATAAAGGTAAAGCTTAATATCATCATAAAATACAAATAACTATTAAATAAAAGTAAAGTTTAAATCTTATTTGAATTTGGGCTCTAATAATAATAATAATAATAATAATAATAATAATAATAATAATAATAACAATAATAATAATAACAACAACATATAAAGTTCAAAATAGCATATTAAAATGTCAGAATTAGTCAATCATATAAAAAAATAAATGAAGTAATACAAAACCTTGAAGCAAATAGAATAATAGGATAAATTAACCATAAGGGAAACATAGAGGATAAACAGGATGGTGCAATGTTGTACACAGGATCAGTCTGGGATTTCAGATGACCAAAATTAGATTAAAGTGTGAAGTCATTAAAATGTTTTTCGATTAGCCGCAGACCTTTGAGAGGGTCTTCATTATTAGGCCAAAATGTGAGAAATTATAACTGGTCTCTCAGGTGTTATCTCAGATGACAAACATTACCTCATTGTGTGTCTTAGCATGATGCAACTCACTAGATTGCAAAAAGCATCAATCAAAAGTTTTGTACTTTTTAAAATAATCAGGGTTTCTGCTTATTTCCTACATACAGAACTAACACCAGTTATAAATAATCAAATATTTTCAAAACAAGAGTTTATTAATTTAAAAAATAATAAAGTGAAAGTAAATTCACATAATAATTAATTGATTATTGTTTTTTAGTGAATAAAACATATAATGTTACATTGATTATGTTCTTACGCTTGCTGTGGTTTTACTGTTATATTTTCCAGTACAGCCATGTGAACAGTGGTGAGATTTGTTATTTTTGTGAAATCTATCATTTTAATATACTGTTACATTTGACAGAGTCAAGAGAACATTTTATATCATAATGGCTTTTTTTTTTTTTTTTTGGTTATTTTGTTTTAGGTAACATATAACAAAATTCATAATTATTATGACTATATAGTATTCAGGCATTCACACATATTGGAATACATGAAAGATACACACTTCCTGCTCTCTAAAATATCATCCATTTATCAATCACTGATGAGGTATTTGTGACTTTAAACAAATTAGTTTGATTAGTTCCTTTATAGAGACAAAAATTTACTAAGTGCCAGTGAAAAAATTACCCAGTCTGAGTGATACATGAATATAACTTAAGGATTCACTCAAGTCATAGTCATACCAGTTTTCAGATATTTGCAGTGAATAAAACTTAACCTGACTTAAACTTGGGCATCAGATATTACATTTGCTAATGTTTGAAAGCTGTGTTTTAAGCCCAAAACATCAAAGCAAATTCCTCAAATGTCACAGTCCATTAAACTTTTTCCCAGATTACTGCAACTTCATGGCTATTAACTGTTTAAAGGAATGGATGCTGGGAGCCCAGTGAGAGTCTTACTATTGTGTTTCATGTAAGATGTGCTTATGTGAGAACGAGCATTTTATCTATTTAGTCTAAGGGAGTCAGATCGGGAGACCTTGGGGGCCATTCAACTGGCCAACGATGACCAATCCACTTCAGGAAACTCTTCATCTAGGAATGCTCGGACCTGACACCCTTAATGTGGTGGTGCACCATCTTGTAGCAATTTCAAATATCCAGTGGCCTTGAGGTTTCCATTGATGAAGAATGGCCCCACTATCTTTGTACCCCATATACCGCACCATACTATCACTTTTTTTGTTGCAAAAGTCTTGGAGGGATCTATCCAATGTGGGTTAGTGTCAGACCAGTTGAATGGCCCCCAAGGTCTCCCGATCTGACCCCCTTAGACTTTTATCTTTGGGGTCATCTGAAGGCAATTGTCTATGGTGTGAAGATACGAGACAATCCATCACAATGGGCAGCACATTGAACACATTTTATAAGCGGTCTGAAACTTGTAAATAACTCATGAAAGAATAAAGTTTCATTAAAACCATTGTTTTTCTTGTGAAATTCCCAATAAGTTTGATGTGTCACATGACCCTCTTCCTATTGAAAAAACAAAAGTTGAATCCAAGATGGCCGACTTCAAAATGGCCACCATGGTTACCACCCATCTTGAAAAGTTTGCCCCCTCACATATACTAATGTGCCACAAACAGGACGTTAATATCACCAACCATTCCACCCTGTAGTTCAAAATCATTGATTAGAAGATTTGATAGACATTTTCTTTTTCCATCTGTCCGTGTAGGTTTAAAAAAAAATCATGTGTTTACCAACTAATAAACAAATATTCATTTGCAGTTTGCAAATCAATTCATTGCTGTGTTTACTGAATAAGTCAGTTAATGTTGTATTGATTATGTAGTTATGAATTTTGCTTTGTTATATTTTCCAGGTTTGTTTAGTTGTAAAATTGTTAACTATATAGATATTTCACACACAAAGTAACATTGTACATATATATTTTTTTAAGTTTACATCTTATTACAATTTTCCTCTAATAATAATAACATATATATAAAGTTAATCAAATATCAGATTAAAAGTAGGATCAAGTCAATTATATAAGAAATGAAGTAATACAAAACCCTGGAGCAATTAGAATAATATGATAAATTAATCATAAGGGGAACATGGAGGATAAACAGGATGGTGCAATGTTGTACACAGGATCAGTCTGGGATTTCAGATGACCAAAATTAGATTAGAGTGTGAAGTCCTTAAGATGTTTTGTGTTTAACACCTTTGATTAGCCGCAGACCTTTGAGAGGGTCTTCATTATTAGGCCTAAATGTGAGAAATTATAACTGGTCTCTCAGGTGTTATCTCGATGACAAACATTACCTCATTGTGTGTCTTAGCATGATGCAACTCATGTTAGATTCCAAAAGAGCATCAATCAAAAGTCTTGTACTTTTTAAAATAATCAGGATTTTTGCTTATTTCCTACATGCATAACTAACACCAGTTTAAAGAACTTGGTGAGGAAACTTGATAAACAGTCAAAGACATTAGTGACACTTTGAGAAACTGTGAAACTGAAACCCAACCTATGTATTTCATAGAGGGGACGAATACTTAATAGAACTGAGATGACAGTGAGAGAACAGTGATTTGGCCTGCATGGTTATTGTCCATGAGTGGATACCAAAGCGTATAAGTCAATTTTACTAAAGCCCATGTAGGTGTTATACAGTGATATTAGAATGAGGTTTTATTCAAATTATACCCCTTTCTACACGCTTACATCTGTAACCCACAAAACTGTAGCTAGTGATTGATCACATCCAGAATCATAATCAGAAATAATTAGAAACTGTGACTGCAAGAAGTCAAAAGTCTAAAGTTTAGTGACTTATGTTATTAATTGTGCTAGGTGCAGTTTGAAGACCAGTTTATTGTTGCTTTTAGTGAACAAGTCAGCTATAAGTCATGTTATATTGATTATGTTGTTAGGGATTTTAATTTGTTGTGTTTTGAACAGTAATGAAATTTGATTTAAAAATTAATTGTTTTATGAAGGCTTTAATTTTAAAATGTTAAAATATTGTGGCATTTGACATTTAACTAAAGAGCCGTAGAAGCTCCCTTCCTGCAGCGTAATGCTCACGTGAACCAATTTTCCCCTGCAAAAGTATATGCACTCAATTCCATGGCCCAACGCTCCCCTCTAATTCCTGCGTCGTGGCTCACAAACCACATACTCGGGTGTGCCATATGAAGCGCCCCCACAGAAAACAGAATTTTCACTCCAGGTAGGAGCCTGTTGACTTGGACTGGGTGCGCAAGATAGTGACCGGTCAAGGGGGGGATGATCTGTAAACATGATAAACATGAACAAGCTCTGACTGAGTTATTCTCAGAGATAAAGGGCATTTTGCATGAATTGATGGTTGAATTAGATCCATGGGTGTTTCGAGACACAGGCCACATTTTCAGTCGGTTGACTCCTGACTCCCAGACTCCTACACCATGATGTGTCCTGTCTATTTATAACTGTGTTTTTATGTAAGGTATGCCCTTTGAGAAAAGGAACATTTTCTAACTATAATATAGTTCAAATCATAGTAACTTATATAATAAATATAAATAGTAGATTTGATTGCCATTTCCTTTTCCCATTTGCCCGCATAACTCTATTCAAGGCAAAAATTAGCAGTAGAGTTGATCAAAAGTGTTCAATAAAATGTTGGCACTTTCTATCTAGACCTGATCCAGGACTCTGTAAGGGTATATAAACTAACATATAATAAAATGAAATGGAAAAAAAATAATAATGATATTTATAAACATTATATTTAAAAAGATTTTATGAATATGTCAGATAATATGTCAGATTTCAGTACAGCGATGTGAACAGTATTGACATTTGTTTTGTTGTTGTAGTCTTTCGGCTGCTCCGGTCAAGGGGTCGCCACAGCGGACCATCCAATCCACACAAAGACTTGGCACAGGCAAGATGCTTTTTCTGACACAACCTTCCCATTTTATCCAGGCTTGGAACAGGGACTGCATTCAGTGGCTGGGGTTTGGGGGCTGGCGTTTGGGGGCAGGGGTGGGGTTTGGGAATCGAACCAAGGCCTTCCGCATAGTAGGCGAGAAAGCTACCACTGAGCCATTGGTGCCCAGGGATTGACATTTGATTTAAAAAAAGTATTATTATTATTTGTTTTAATGAAATCTATTAAAAAAAATCCACCAAGCATCTCGCAGTCCTAACTCCACACTGCGCACCTGCCGTTCAATCATGGCACTCCTATATCTGATTAGGAAACCTCCCTAGGCCTTATAAGCATGCCAAGCACGCGAGTCAGTGTCTTGCTCGTGTGCCTCGTGTCTTTTCTTGGTATTGTTCTCGAATTCTGACCCGGACTCCTCTTCTTCTTCTCCCCATGGGTACCTCACCTATTCTCGGACTGATCATTGTGTATGAGCCTGCCTGTGTTAGGAAACTGTTTTTGTATTTGCACTTCCAGATTTGTTTGTTCTCCTACTCCTCAAACAAGCGAACCAAAGCTCTCTGCTTTTCCCTCTCTGTTCGCAAAGAGGACCGACGTCAGGAAAACAGTTGCACCAATTTGGTTTGCGCAACCCGCGCACCTTGCTAAAACCGAGATAAATTTATGTGATTCCCACTTCCGGGTTCATTGAAGATTCCCTGATGTCTTCACCCCGCCCCCTCGTCACGTCACAGGATATTGGCCCAAGACTTCCTCTCTCTCTCACACACACACGCTTGCTGCTGTGACTGACTTTCACACGCATACATACACACTAGTGATGGTGAGATGAAGCCTCATTTAGGTGTCAAGGCTTTCCAGCCAAAAGTTTAATCAAAAGGTTCATATCATGAAGCTTCATTTAAGAGCTCATGTAATAATATAATGACTTGTGTAATAAATCATGAGTTTTGTGCCTCGCGGTTTCTCCTCTTTTAAACTAAATTCTAGCAATTTATTAAAGTAACTACCTTATTTGGAGAAATTAATTAAAAATGCTTCCCAATAGGGGACGTCTTTCTCAGTGTACAAGTGTCCCACTTACTCGGAGTGCACAGTGTGCCGATTTTAGTAGTGAGACTCCATGCGAATGAGTCTTGATTCAAACCAGCTGAAGCGCCAAAGAATCAGTCACGTGACCCCAGCAAAGACAAGTCCTCATTTTGTCATTGTCACATGACATTTAGGGAAACACACGCCTCGAAACAAGGGTTCATTTGGAAACGCCCTTTTTGCTCGATACAAGCTTCTGAGCTTCCGTGTCATATGCACCATCACTAATACACACACGCACACATACAAGACGCGCACATCTCCGCTGC
The DNA here is from genome assembly GCA_011419295.1 of Clarias macrocephalus. Lineage (NCBI taxonomy): Eukaryota > Metazoa > Chordata > Actinopteri > Siluriformes > Clariidae > Clarias > Clarias macrocephalus. Next base: position 85,491 of record JAAGKR010001129.1, read on the forward strand.
TGCGCACTGACTCTCACACGCACACACACACACACCGCTCCTCCAGCATCTGTTTGTTTAACCCTTCAGCCTTTGAAATACTTTGTCCCAGACTCTTACCACAACGCATCCTGTCTTTTTAATATACTTGATGCTGGCACTCAGTTGAACAAATATCTAGATTTGTTTTTTTCAGTGTATTGTATGCTTTTGTGAGACAGAAAATTTTATAACTCATAATATATTTCAAAACTACATTTCAATTTTAACAATAGAAAACCTGATTTTAAGAGAAGATTCAAATTATTTCTATGAATATAAAATGAGTTCTAGCTGAGCATCATCGTTTATTTTGTTTGGTAGACCTGTATGTAATTAGCTCCTGATAATTTATCATCTTTACTGCAATTATTTTCGATCCCCGGGTGATGTTGTTACCTCTCACAGCCGGAGGCCTAGAGAGAGTGATTGGCCGAGCTCTCTCAGACGGGAGGGATGAGAGGTACTTAGTGCTCCCTACATTATTCATGGCTCTACAGCCAATCAGGGCGTCCGTGAGCTCACGAAAGCGGAAGGAGCGGATAGCGCTGTCCTCCGAGTGTGTACGCCGCCCCCAACGGTTGGTTAACAAGCGGTTCGAAAAGATGCAGTCAGCTGCCGTCACATGGTTCGAGGAAACACGTGATAGTATTCGGCCCTTCCGGCTGAGTGGTAGTAGTAGCCTTAATGTGGGAGCCCCCTAGTGACGGGGAGGAATTGGACACGATTAAATTATCGAGGAAAACTCCAAAAAAATTAAAATCTTTACTGCAATTATTGAGATGCTATATTTCTTTACGCTGATCTTTCTGTGATCTGAAAAGAAGTTTTCTTAAAAGGTGTAATTAACATATTAGTTAATGTGTAATTAAGAACTACTGGAGAAACAGATACAGGTAGTGTTTATATGACAAAGATATGATGTCACATTGAAGCATCCCCATTGGTAGAGTGGTGTGAGCATTTTAAAACCAGAGCATATTTAAGTCAAGTTGGTCATATACAGCTAGACTTTGGGCTCAAATAATGAAATGTGTACAGTTAGATATAATGATGTCGAATATTTTTTTCCCTAGTTGGTGATATTTTACCATGCTCTAACTTTTAATCTGGTAAATATTTTAATATTATTATTATTACAACACAATCAAATGGACTGGACAGAGAACCTCATTATAAATGCAAGCCATACTGGTGTGGATAAGGATCTTCTCTGCTTCCCACATGAGCCAGACTCTTGCTCTCGAACAGCTCGTTTCTACGTCATTAGAGTCACCATGTACATTTTAATGCTTCCTACAATACTTTTGGCTGTTTTAGGGAATATTCTGGTCATCCTCACTATTTTGAATTTCAAACAGCTGCGTTCTCCAACCAACTTCATCCTCCTCTCACTGGCTATTGTGGACTGTCTGCTAGGGTCTATGATTATGCCTTTCAGTATGGTGAGATGGGTTGAAGGCTGCTGGTTCTTGGGGGAGATTCTTTGCAAAATCCATACCAGTTTGGACATGACACTAAGCACTGTATCCATCCTGCACCTGTGTTTATTTGGCTCTTCTCGTTCACATTTAGTTTTAGTGTGCTATTGTCTAAAATAAATCTTAAAGGCTTGGAGCACCTTTTAATGATGAATTCATGTGTTGGAACCTGTAATTTAATTTTTAACAAACAGTGGGGAGTCACTGTTGCTCTTGTGGCATTTTTAATTCCAGGAACGACCATGAGCTGTCTTTACCTTAAAATATTTCATGTTGCACAAAGACAAGCTAAAGTAATGGGTTTCATCTTAACTAAATATAATTACAATGATGAATGGCTGTTATCCAATAAAGTGTTTCAGATCTTTTGCTACAAATTACATTTGTAAGGCCTAAACACAGAGTATTTTCTTTTGTCACAAATTCACACAAAGACAACGACCTGCTATTTAGATAATTCTGTCTGATCCTGGTTGAAGTGGCAGAATGTATTGAATCTTTGCATGTGCGGTAAAAGTTTTAATAATTCCGTCCTTACTAGCCAAACACTTGAACTCAAGCTTGGCCTTACTGGCAGAGAAGGGGTGAATGGAAGATGGTGTTCATTTATGCCGTTAGGTCATTACGAATACCCAGTGATGCCATTTGATCTTATTAATAAACCTGAAAGACTGCTGGCACATTAGTGAGTTGCTCCAGGAGATACTTAACCTTTGTCTACCTTGATGACATCTTAAATTTCAGTGTCTCTCTCTGCCGGAGCATGTTTTCCCCCACACACTGCAACTTCTCCAGCAGAACCATCTACATGTTAAGCTGGAGAAGTCTCAGTCCCACATGACCTCCACTTCCTTTTTGGGTTTCGTGGTATCCAGTGGCCACCTTCAGATGGACCCAGACAAGATAAGAGCTATGGTCAATTGGCCTCGCCCCACGACAATTTCGTCCAGCAATTCATTCATCCATAACTTAAGTACCCTGGCGGCCCCACTTAGCTCACTCACTAAAACTCCTTGCCATAAAGCTGGCCCTAAAAGAATGGCGACACTGGCTTGACGGGGCCAAACATGAAATGCTGATTGGGACAGACCACAAATATTTAGAATATATCCGATCAGCCACATGCCTAAACCCCAGACAAGCCAGATGGTCCCTCTTCTTTACAAGATTTGACTACGTGCTCTCGTTCTGGCCGGCCCCAAAGAACCTCAAGCCGGATGCCCTCTTTCGCCAATGGGATTCTTCTTTAAAAAATCTTATGTGGGGTGGCCTGCCCGATCTGGTCACTGCGCTCATTACCCATGCCTGTGGTCTCATCTGCCAGTGGATTTCATTAGGGGCCTATGGGAAGCAGTCCTTCACAGTTAATTAGAAGTGACGGGCAGAATCGGAAATACACATTTATTTACATACATCCGTTCACGTTTTTCGCACTTAGGACCTACACTACGCCCAGCACGTTATAATTAAGTCAAACATCATCAGATTCTATTGGGATTTTATTGATAAAAATCAAGGCCTAATCCATGATTTTGTATGGTATTTAGCAGGATGAATTAATACAGGATTTGTTAACTATATACATATTTCACACAAGGTAATATTGAACATATTCTATTTATTTGGAGTTTTCCACACTTCAGCAATAACTTAATGGGGGGGGGGGGGGATTATTTTTAATACCATCATAAACATTTTAATAACTGTTTCCCTGAAGTAAAGTGTAAACCTTATTTAAATTAAGGCTCTTATAATAATTTAGTTTCTAAAATATTAATTAAATAGTGATAACCTCACTAAGCTTTTGTGTTCTACCCCTTTTGATTACCCTTAGACCTTAGAGCGCCTTCATTAATAGGTTAAATGTGACAAATGATAACTGGTCACCCAGACGACAAACATTACCTCATTGTGTGTTTAGCCTAATGCAACTCATGTTAACTAGATTTCAAAAAGCATCAAAAGGTACTTTTTTAAAATAAGAGTTTCTACTTATTTCCTACCTTCATAGCCAACACCAGTTTAAAGAACTTGGAGAAAAAAAAGGCAGACATTAGTGACACTTTGAGTAATTATGAAATTGAAACCCAGTCCATGTTATTGTCATAGAGGGGACAAATACTTTCATATAGCTGGGATCACAGTGAGAGAACACTGATCTGGCCTGCAGATTAGTATTCATAAGTGGATACGAAAGAGCAGAAGTTAATTTTACTAAAAATACCATGTCAGCATTATACAGTATATTAGAATCACCACATTTGAACTGATGAGAAAATATTTAGATGTTTGGGAAAATGAAAACACTGAATGATTGACAGATACTAAAACATAACCTGGATTAAATATGAGCAGCAGAGTTGATCAAAAGTCAAAGCAAATTCTTTAACTCTCACAATCCAAGAAGAATTGTCCCAGACTCGTGCATTTTTAATGCTTTCTAACTATTTATCAGGATTGATGCCGGCACTCAAGTGAGTTATACTATTGTACAAATATGATGCAAAGTACGTTTTTGCGAGAGGAGATTTGACACGTTTCCTTTTCTTTCCAACTCCTCATGTTCCACTCCGCCGATCCCCTGATTTTAACAATTGTAGTCAATTACAACACCTTGGGAATTGCACCCAAGGAAATAAACAACCTAGTTATTAAATTAAGGCACCCAGGAATGATCCCTGAACATGCAAGAGGCGTGTATTTTGTACATAAACGTTTATTTTCTCACAAACAATCATACAAGTAAGAGGCACCCCAAACACACGTGCATCACACCCACACACAATTCACTGTGACAATCGGCACGAAGGGGTGAACAACACGCACACGAGGAAGGGGACACCAGCAAAGCAGCAGGCATGCAACACAGGAGTGAAGCTTAACGCATATATCTACCCAATAACAGTAAAGCAAAAGCAAAACTAGCAGTGATCATGCAAAGCAGCAGCGTTCGTGCATAAATCCACAGCACCCACTTCTCAAACCCGCCGAATACCTTCGGCTTATAACCTGTGCCAGG
>JAAGKR010001129.1:90028-128368 GCA_011419295.1 Clarias macrocephalus
CCTAGTTATTAAATTAAGGCACCCAGGAATGATCCCTGAACATGCAAGAGGCGTGTATTTTGTACATAAACGTTTATTTTCTCACAAACAATCATACACAGTGTAGCAGTTCATAAGTTATGTACAACAATACTAAAAGTAGTTGCACCATCAAGGACATGCTAAGATAAGAATAATAAACATACTAAAATACACATATTAAATTAGAGCTGGAGCTTCCCAGTGGATAAGCAGACTATGAAAAAGAGGGGGGGGGGGGGAGGTATTTGAATATCCCAGTAAGAGGCACCCCAAACACACGTGCATCACACCCACACACAATTCACTGTGACAATCGGCACGAAGGGGTGAACAACACGCACACGAGGAAGGGGAACCAACCATTGGAAAATTTAATCATTTGAATAAAAAACACACAAAGAGCAATATATAAAAGGGAGAGAAAGAGAGAAAAAACAGAACTTAAAATTAAAAACAACTTCCCAAACAGAATGCATGCACAGCAGCAATATGGCAAAGCACCACACCAGCAAAGCAGCAGGCATGCAACACAGGAGTGAAGCTTAATGCATATATCTACCCAATAACAGTAAAGCAAAAGCAAAACTAGCAGTGATCATGCAAAGCAGCAGCGTTCGTGCATAAATCCACAGCACCCACTTCGACCTATAGTTTCTATGATCAGAATGAAACAAATTAAACAGGTGCATACCACAGAAAACAATAAATGTACTAAATAAGAAGAAGTATATACCTGTTCCCAAAAGTTCGGATGAACAACCACTAACAATCCCGATTACAACCAGGAAGTACCGGAAACGAGCCACTTACCGACACCAGTAGGGCAATGTTGCTCAAAAGGGAACCCAAAAGTTAAGGGGGAAACTATAACAGACGACAATAAGTACCCGAAGCCATAGTCACAGAGAAATTAGCGTATAGCGTTCATACCTGAAACGAAACCGGAAGTTGAGCGTGCAGCAAAAAGGCACGCGCTCTACACGACGGAGAGTCGATAGGAATAGCTTTCACTACTGAGGAATCCAGAGGAAACCTACAATCTAATTTAAATGAGAACCATCTCACACAAGCATGCCTAGTAAATCGCAAAGGTTATTCATACGCAAGACGGAAGCGGAAGTCAGACACGCAACGAAACGACGTGCTCGGAGGAGAGTCAGCAGAAAGAGACGTCACTGTAGAAGAATCGAAAATGTGTCTACAAGCCGATTTAAACGCTTGCCTTTGCCCATTAGCATAGAAAAGAGATGGCAAGAAGCATTCATAACTGAGATGAAAGCGAAAGTCGGGCGCACAAAACAACGCGCGCGCTCTATAAAAGAGAGTTGATAGGAGAAGACCTCACTGTTAACGAGTCCAGAGGAATCCTTAAAAATAATAATAATAAAAACATTTAAGTGAGTGCCGCTGTCCATGAACATAGCTAAGCGACTGCAAGGAGCATTCTCACCTGTTCAAACCCGGAAGTCAGGTACACAACTAAAAAGGGGGCGGGCGCTCTACATAAGAGGAAAGATTCTCCCGTTACCTTTATAACCGCCTACAGGCGAGCGGATTGGCTAGCACCTGGAATGATCTCAGACACTAACCAGGTGACCCGGAAGTCCTTCAACCGAGGTTATGGCAGTATATACACCGCTCAAAAGTTAGGGATATTGTGAGAGACTCAGTGGATGTTATACATACAATGTTTGTTTCACTTCAGACATTTTTGTGATGGGGAGGCGAGTGTATTGGGATGATAGACACACCTCATTTCGTGTTTGCCATATAATGATCTCATTGTGTACAGGTGTGGCTTATATTGGGACCATTACCAAAAGGCAACCCTTTTCAATGTGGCATCAATTTCAATATTCTGTGGGTATAAAAAGCTGGTATTGTCAGTAAGTCATTCCAAGTTCATCATTCAAACAGCCATGAACACACGACGTCACAACAGACGAGCAGCGGCACCTGGCCATGGTGCGCCTTCGGGTCGGTGGCAGGCAGTCAGATGTTGCTTGTGAACTTGGTGTGTCTCAAAGTGTCATCAGCAGACTTGCATCAAGAAACGGAACTACTGGCAAAGTTCATGACAGACTCAGGAGTGGAGCCTTATGAGTGACAGACCGCACCGATGACCAGTACCTAAGGACCTCTGCACTCAGACATCATTATGCAACTGCCACAAAGCTGCAGGTCCATTTACGAGATGTGAGGGGTACTAGGGTTTTCAGACAAACCATTTGCAACCGACTCCACCGCTTTAGCTTGAATGCCAAAAGACGGTCGCAGGCGACTCCACTTGCACAAGACACCGCCGTGAACGATTGCAGTGGGCACAAGACCATGTGAAGTGGACCATTTGAGTGTCGGGTTATCGTTGCTGGAGAAGGCGAGGTGAGCAATAAGTTGACGTCAACATGGTCCCCAGGGTTTGCTTTGGTGGAGGAGGTGCAACAGTCTAGGCAGGCACTGTACGTTCTTACCTCAGAGACGTCATAGAACCCAACACGTCATAGAACCCATCATCCCCCAATTCCGCCAGCACACCCCCAACTTTCTGTTCATGGGTAATAATGCTCGACTACATCATGGCAGAATTGTCACAGCTCTTCAGGAAGACCCCACCCCCACGTGACCTGGCAAAACTGCGTGTAGCACTTGTGTAAGAGTGGAACGCATTGCCTTTGAACAACATTATGAGACTAGTGAGGAGCATGAGACGTCGTTGTCGAGCTGTCATTGGTGGAAACATCCGCTACGGACATTGTCATTTTTTTATTTGGGGCTATCCTTGTTATTGTCAATTTTTTTGGGGTAATAAATATTAAACTAATGGAAATAGTGTTTCTTCTCAAAAATTATTAGTAATATCAATGGGAACTTTTACTCATTTCATTAAAATTCAGAGCAAAGAGGAAAAGCACTCATGTAAATAACAATATCCCTAACTATTTGTGAGTAGTGTATAAAACTCTGCAGCCTGTTGTGAATAAGGCATCCCTCTAACAAAGCCACAGCTCATCCTGCTACATATATCTGTGGTGCTAATAATGAATATAAAGTTGGCAAAATACTAAATTAAAAAGTAAGAACAAGTCAATCATATTAAAAAATGATTACATAATACAAAACCCTGGAAAATTGTAATTATATGATAAATTGATTATTAAGTAAACATAGAGGATGAACAGGATAATGCAATGTTGTGCACACGATCAGTCTGTGGTTAAAGATGACCACAATTAAATTATAGGGTAAAATCAATGAGTGGTTTTGTGTTTAACACTTTGGACCTTTGAGAGTGTCTTCATTATTAGGTGAACTGTGAGAATTGATGACGGCCTCTTAGGTATTATCTCAGATGATAAGAATTACCTCATTGAGTGTCTGAGCATGATGCAATTAATTTTACACAGATTTCAAAAAACATAAATTAAAAGTTTTGTAAATGCTGGTTTAAATAACATGGTAAAGAACAGACAAGCACATTAGTTTATTAATGAACTTTATGCATGTTCCTTATCTGCCCTGTAAAATGTGTTTTTATTCCTGAATATGTGTGCAACACCATGCAACACTGAGATGTTTCTCTGAATTGTGTTCAATTTTGTTCAATATTCAGCAGTACAGGAAAATAATAAACTTGAAAAACAAAGAAATACTATTGCTTTTGCTTTGCACTTTATGCCATTTCACAATTGTATTTTTAACATTATTGTTATAATAATCGCTATAAAATTGCGAATAACGTTTTGTTTGTTTTTGGTGGAACTCTGTGAGTCATTGGCCCACTGCATTCCTCACAGCCGCTGGAGTTATATTGTATGTTACTTGTACATTATATTCAGGAATGAAATTATAAACAATTAAAATGAATTAAACATAACCAGTCTGTTTTTTTCCTCTTTATCTTCATCTGATGGTGTGCCTAAATACGGGTTATTATGTAGGCACACCATCACAAGAACATGAAGAAGAAAAAAAAATCATGAAAAAACATTGATTAATGCAGAGTCTGTTTGGAATATGTGCAGAGTTATAATTAATTTAATGCACCTCCTAAACCACGGGTAAAACAGAGCATAAATAAATGGATTAATTGTAGAATTAAGATAAATCATAATTAAAACTTTCCAAAATGTTTCTAACTGTAGTTCAATAGCACTGGCTAATAAACTGTAAATAAAATATGGAAGTAAACACACCAGAAACACAGACACTAAAATGCCAAGGACTTTAGCTGCTTTTCTCTCAGATTTCATTGAGTTTGAGGTGATTTTCTGTGTTTTATTCCTTGTGTGATTATTAAGATCTCTGATAGCAGTGGCATGTTTCTTAGCAATCACAAAAACCAGAGTATACAATATGATTATGACAGAAAGTGGAAAAGTAAAAGAAAATACAAGATCAATTACAGTCCAAACCTCAGTGAGAAAGAGTAAACACTCTCCAGGACACAATACAGAACTTTTGAAGTTTCCATTAAAATATAGGATTGCTATGGTATAGCCCAGCACTAGACACCAGTTAACAACAATTACAACACAAGTGATTCTCACAGAGACAATGTTCATGTAGAGAAAGGGGTTTGAGAGAACAAAATAGCGATCCACAGCAATCTGAGCAACAGTATATATTGATATATTGAGAATACCACTAATCAGCCAGTAGATGGTGCATAAAACTCTCCCCAAAATCCAGCATGACTCAATAGTCCAGATTAAAATTAGTGGCATTAGAAAAATGCCAACCAGGAAATCTGACACAGCCAGAGAGAGCACAAGCATGTTAGTCGGTGTATGAAGCTGCTTGAAGTGAAAAACTGAGATAATAATGAGCAGATTTCCACAAACTGTTATCAGAACCACAGCAGCTGAACACACATACAGTAAGATATAAACTGCTGGAGATACAGATCTCTCTGGACAGGAGAAATGCACACAGCGATCAGACTGATTAAACGCTTTCGAGTTCATGAGCACATGTTTCTAATGTCTACAAAATAAAAAATAAAACAGCACTCTGGTGCTGTAATACTTTATAAATTATTCACACCTCCCTTATTTAAATGACAGGATGATAGCTATGATGTAATGCCTTGTTGGAAAGCCTACATCTAAACTACAGTAAATATCAGCAGAATGTTTCGACCATCTCATGTCATCTTGACTGGACTGATGGGACTCGACAGATCCTTTTAATTTCCATCAAGGTAAATGGAGAATGTTTCAAGTTCATTAATACAGAATCAAATACAGTGACCCTAGGTAGTGAACATTGGACAAGGATTACAATATCACAAAGAGGAATCTTTCATTGAATTAAAAAAAAAAAACCTTATAAATAAACACTGTAATGTTAATGAGATGAGAAATGTTATTTTCTCTTCCCGATAGCGCAGCCACATATAAGGGGCATTTTGTAAGGGCAGGTCTAAACGAATAATTGTTTAAAGGCACCTGCTTCATGAAAATGTACCCATTTTCGCTAGAGGGCGCCGACTGATCGCAAGAGGAAGTCTCTCACATGATGGGGGTCCCCTTTAAAAAGCGCATGGGGGGAGAAGGAAGAGGTGGAGAGAAAATTATGGTTGATCAGCGCGCTGTTTACGTCGCCATAAGAAACCGGAGGAATATCATGAGAGCTGTGTCGCCCTGCAAGGATTGTCTCCGGCTGGATTATCCCCAATGGATTCCTTCTCAGGACAGCGCTCCCTCCAGTCACTTGCTCCCGGATGTTGTTTACAAACCTCATCCAGTGATATGACTCCTCTCCTCTGCACTCTCCTCTTCAGCTCACTCCACAGGTTTTCAAGGGTTGAGGTCTGGAGACTGAGATGTCCATGGGAGGAGCTTGATACTGTGTGTGGTGAACCATTTCTGTGTGATTTGGCAACATGTTTTGGGTCATTATCTTGCTGAAAGACCCAGTGACGACCCATCTTCAGCTTTCGGGCAGAGGCCACCAAATTTTGTTTTAAAATGTCCTGGTATTTCAAAGCATTCATGATGCCATGCACCCTAACAAGGTTCCCAGGGCCTCTGGAATCTCTCAGCGCCACAGCATCACCGATCCTCCCCCGTACTTCACAGTGGGCATGAGGTGCTTTTCTGTATACTCATCTTTTGTGTTCCGCCATACCAACTTAGAGTGTTTGTTGCCAAAAAGCTCTATCTTGGTCTCATCTGACCAAAGAACACGATCCCAGTTGAAGCCCCAGTACCGCTTAGCAAACTCCAAATGTTTGCATGTATGATTGTGACTGAGAAAAGGTTTTTTCCTTGCATGCCTCTCAAACCATGCAACCATGGCGGTGTGCATGGAGGCAAAATAACCTTGCGTCGTCATCCAGACTTGTTTACTACTGTTCCAGTTTTTTTTTTTTTTACTTCTTAATGATTCCTCTCACAGTAGATATGGGCAGGTGCAGGCTGGTGGCTATTTTCTTGTACCCGTTGACTGACTTGTGAAGGTCACACATCTGCCTTACTTGAATGGTGTGTCCCTTTTTCTTTCTCATGTTGAAGAGTGGATAAGAGAAATGGCCTCTGTGTCACGTCATATTTATACCCCAGGGAAGCAGGATGTGATAAATTACTAATTAAATGTTCCTAGATACTCTGATCAACTTTGTAAACTACTATAGAAATGACAGAAATATTTCAATTACATTTATTTTCTAGGAATTGTTAGGGGTGTCAATAATTACAGGTTATTTTATGAAAAATAATTATTTGTTAGTCAGGGATTTTTATTTCCCCTTAAAATTCACTTCATATTCACAGTTCATAGTTATTCATAGTTATATATATTTTTAATTTTCAGTGTGACAATATGTGTAAGGGACTGCCCCTAGAGGACACTGTGGATAGGTGTGTGTCAGTTTTTGTAGTTCTGATTGTAGACTCAGTTGCCCAGAAGGCACCTCGGTCAGGTGATTATTGAGCTCACCTGAACCAAGGCAGCCCATTAGAGTAGTTATAAATAGCTGGTTATTCTGAGAAACTGAGTCGAGCATTAATTATGTTGAGAGGGCATTACTTTGGTTGGCGTTTGTGTTGTGGTTTAGTTTGGGTTTTGTTGAGTTTAGTTTTATGCTAAGAAGGCTCTATATGGTTTGTAATGTGTTTGTGTTCTAAGCCTCTGTGTGTCTCAGTGGTGAGTGAGGCTGCGTGTGAGTGAGTCTCAGCTTGTGTGTGAGTGTGTCTCAGCCTGTCTGTGTGTCTCAGTCGGCGCTCGAGTGTGTGTGGTTTCGCCCACAGGGGCGCTCGAGTGTGTGTGGTTTCGCCCACAGGGGCGCTCGAGTGTGTGTGGTTTCGCCCACAGGGGCGCTCGAGTGTGTGTGGTTTCGCCCACAGGGGCGCTCGAGTGTGTGTGGTTTCGCCCACAGGGGCGCTCGAGTGTGTGTGGTTTCGCCCACAGGGGCGCTCGAGTGTGTGTGGTTTCGCCCACAGGGGCTACCCTCTGCGCCTATGCCCGCCTTATTTAAGCCCTTGGCGTTAACAACAGCCCGGACTACCCACAGTTCGTGACAATATGCTTCTGCAATAAAAACGTAATTTATTTTAAGGCTTTTAATACATTTTAACCAGGGGCACGGTATATATACATACTCTATCTATCTATCTATCTATCTATCTATCTATCTATATATGAATTACACCTTTCATTCTCTGCCTCCTCCCGTGATACTTTGTCCCAGACTCTTACCACAATGCACAAATATCTAGATTTATTTTTCAGTGTATTGTATGCTTTTAGTTTAGTTTATTTATATAGCACATTTACTACAGCCACAAGACTGACCAAAGTGCTGTACATCCACATAAACATCATAAAAGTACACAACTAAAGCCTAAGAAAAATAAAATAAATGAACACAGAAGCTTAAAAGGACAGTAAAGCCTAGTAGGCCAGTGAAAACAAATGGGTTTTTAAAAGGGATTTGAAAGTAGTCAGACTAGGAGCCATTCAGATATTAATTGGCAAGCCATTCCAAAGACGAGGCCCAATTACTGAAAAAGCACAGTCACCTCTACGCTTAAGTCTGGAGTGTCGAATTAAAAGGAGGTTCTGGTCACAGGATCTTAAACTTCTCAGGGGGGGTGTGTTGGTGCAGCAATTCAGTTAAGTAGATGGGCGCTTGCTGGTGTAGCGATTTAAAAACAAATACTAAAATTTTAAAGTGTATTCTGAAATGAACAGGTGACCAATGAAGGGCCTTCATGATCAAGAGTCACATGATCCCTTTTTAAATTTTTTCTTTTTCAAGAGAAATTTAGCAGCTGCATTCTGAACCAGTTGAAGGCGGGCAATTTGGGATTTAGAGATACCAAAATAAAGAGAATTACAATAGTCAAGGCAAGATGTAATGAAAGCATGAATCGCCATCTCCAGAGTCTTATAAGTGAGAAAAGGTTTGATTTTTGCAATTGTACGGAGCTGATAAAAACTAGATCCGATCACGGTAGAGATTTGTTTATCAAATTTTAATGTGTCATCTAGCAGGAAACCTAAGTTCCGAACCTGTGAGGACCTAAAAGTTAGAGGACCCAGATCAAAATCAGGGGCCTTCATGTGTTCCGAAGAGCCAAAGACTATCACCTCAGTGATCATTTTTCTTAAAAGGTAAATAAATGTGTGTCATCAGCATAAAAGTGGAAGGATACCCCATGCTTCCTAAAAATGGAGCCCAGTGGCAGCATGTACAATGAAAATAGAGTAGGAGCCAACACAGAGCCTTGTGGAAGACCACAGCGAAAAGAAGTCGTCGACGAGGAGAAATCTCCTATCCTAGCCACATATTTTCTGTCAGATAAAAATGAATGAAACCATTATAAGACTATTCCAGAGAGACCCACACAAGACTCTAGTCTATTTAATAATATTGAATGATCAATAGTGTCGAAGGCACTAATAAATGTAGAAGAACAAGGACCACAGAATCCCCCGTATCAGTAGCTAAAAAGATGTCGTTTAACACTCTCAGGAGAGCTGATTCGGTACTGTGGGCCGCCTTAAAACCAGATTGAAAATGCTCAAATAAACTGTTTAAAGCAAGAAAAGATCGAAGTTGAGAAAACACAATCTTTTCCAAAACCTTTGACACAAATGGTAAAACAGAGAGAGGGCGATAATTATTTAGGACAGACGGATCAAGTGCAGGTTTCTTGAGGAGAGGCGTAATAGTAGCTACTTTCAAATTAGTAGGAACCATACCTGTTGAGAGGCACTCATTAAAAAAGGACACTAGGCCCGGTCCAAACGAATCAATAATTTGTCTTAGAAATCTAGGATGAATGACATCATATGGTGAAAAGGATGGTTTCAATTTAGCAATAGTGTCTTTGAGTGATTGAATAGAGACTGGTTCAAAAACGTTCCAAAATGCAGACAACAGCAGGGGAGCAGGCTGCTTCATAGAAAAAGCATAAGCTCCAAGACCAGGTTTGCTTACTTTGTCTTTAAAAAACCTTGAGAAGCTTTCACAAAGGGCGACAGAAGCAACTGACACAGTGTTTATAGGGGGATTGACAACAGAGTTAATAACAGAAAACAGCACCTTAGGTCTAGACTGATTATGCGAGATTAAATTAGAAAAATAGGTTGCCTTGGCTGATTTAGCGGCTCTCTGATAAGCTGATAAACCGTCTTTAAACAGCTGTAAAGAGATGTGTATGTTGTCTTTCTACAAGACTGTCTCAGTCGCCGGGTCTCAGCGGTATGCCACACTTCAGATTTAGGTTTGAGCTTAAGACGTTTCAGAGGGGCAATTTCATCCATAACAAGCCAGGCATTATGTAACAGACTGAGATCTTCGTCCGCATCCAGGTCTGATAGTGGGGAGTCCAAAAGTAGATGAGAAGAAGACTTCTTAAAACACTGACTAAAATTAATGTTAAACTGCGGGGAATAATCCCTAGACAGAGACGTCACTTAAGCAGAGGCAAGAGGAAGGCTCGGAAGACACATGGAAAATAAAACAGGCTTATGATCAGAGAGCATATAATCAGAAACAATAACATCAGTGATATCAACACTGTAGGAAAGGATAATGTCCAGAGTATGTCCATGAATATGAGTGGGACCTTTAACCCATTGTGTCAAGTTAAAAGCCTCCATTAAATTCAGAAAATCCCTCGAAAGAGGGTTTGACTGACAGCAAGCATGGACGTTAAAGTCGCCCAGCAATAAGAAACGATATTACCAATGAAGCCAGTAAATTTCTGAAGAAAATCCTTATCTGAATGCGGAGGACAATAAATCAGCCCTAGGCAAATAGGGCCATTCCAGTCGAGATGGATAAGTTGAGCTTCAAAGCTGTACAAAAATGAAATGTACAGTCAACCGGGACCAGTTCAGAGAGAGGACTTAAATCGTCCGGCTTAATCCATGATTTGGTAATGAACATACAATTCAGATTTTGCATGGAGAAAAAGTTGTTCAACAAAAATGTCTTTTAATTGTTTAATTTTAATTGTCTTTTAAATGTGTTTACTGCTGAACGAGCGTTGATTAAAGCCATCTTAGGTGGAGGAGCAATGCCGGGTAAGAGAGAGGCTATACACAGTGGACGTAGCACACCAGAAGCAGTTCCAGTTCTCCGGAAGTATCGGCCAATCCGCAGAAGTCCACGCCGGGGCTAGAGGGTGAAGACAGGGGGAGGACACATCGGAGCCACCAGTGCGCCTGATCCACAAGACGCCAAGCCACAGTGCCTTCATTAAACAGCTCGGAAAACGGGCTTGGAGTAAAACCCGCATGCAGACAGGCTTTTAACTTCATTGCAAATCCCCCCTGACACCCGCGCTTCCTCTTGCGTTTTCTCTGTATAATATTTAAAAGCCAGCAACGGATACAATCCGGGATGTCTGTTTTACAATATTCGTATTGTTTTTTTAAAAACACACTCCATGTCTGACTTATGAAAATTAAAAAGGGTTGATCGAATATCCAAAAGGGACTGGCGATCATAAACTATAAGGGCGCCACAGTTCGAATACAATGGACTCAACCAGACTATCAGGCAGCAGGAAAGCAATAGACGGCATGCCGACACAGATGCCATCTTTTTTCAACCACAATGCTTTTGTGAAACGGGACATTTTATAACTCATAATATAGTTCAGAACTACATTTCAATGTTGAGGTATAAATATAATCACTAAAGTTGATTGACTTTAATTATTTTTGCATTTTCTCACTTAAGTCTTTCATATGCAACCATATGTTTACTAAATAACAATAGAAAACATGATTTTAAGAGAAGGTTAAAATTATTTCTATAAATATAAAATGAGTTCTAGCTGAGCATCATTGTTTATTTTGTTTGGTAGACCTTTATATAATTAGCTCCTGATAATTTAGCATCTTTACTGCAATTATTGATAAACTATATTTCTTTACGTTGGTCTTTCTGTGATCTGAATCAAAGTTTCTTAAAAAAAAAAGTTCTGTCTTCTACATGGGCACCAATTTGCTAAAGAAAACTTTTGGGTAAGTGCAGAATATGTTTCTCTGGTTCCCGCATCAGCCTGATTTTTGCAAAAGAATACATTATATTTTTGTTGGTAAAGTGGCCATGTACTGTATGACTCTGTATGCTGTTGATTTTCTTTATGAATATTTTTGTGAAAATTAAATATGCTGATTGTATGTTATATGTTATTTCTATTTATAGTTTTAAATTGCTAAGTGTGATGAATATAATATTACTTGTCTCATGTACCTTACAGCACAGTGAAATGATTATTTCTTCATATCGCAGTTAGGAAGCTGGGGTCAGAGCACAGGGTCAGCCATGATATACCCCTGGATCAGATAGGGTCAAGGGCCTTGCTCAATTGCTCAAGCTTGGCAGTGCTGGGGCTTAAATTCCCAAACCTTCCAACCAGTAATGCAGAGACTTACACCGCTGCCTATGATTGTCAGGTACCGCCAATTTTTGACCATGTAATGCATATTTTTTTCAATATGTGTAATTAAGAACCAATGGAGAAACAGATACAGGTAGTGTTTATATGACAAAGATATGATGTCACATTGAAGCATCCCCATTGGTAGAGTGGTGTGAGCATTTTAAAACCAGAGCATATTTAAGTCAAGTTGGTCATATACATCTAGACTATGGGCTCAATAATAAAGAAATGTGTACAGTTGGATATAACGATGTTGAATATTTATTTTTCCCTAGTTGGTGATATTTTACCATGTCCTAATTGTTAATCTGGTAAATATTATTATTATTATTATTATTATTATTATTACAATCAAATGGAGTGGACAGAGAACCTCATTATAAATGCAAGCCATACTGGTGTGGATAAGGATCTTCTCTGCTTCCCACATGAGCCAGACTCTTGCTCTCGAACAGCTCGTTTCTACGTCATTAGAGTCACCATGTACATTTTAATGCTTCCTACGGTACTTATGACTGTTTTGGGGAATCTTCTGGTCATCCTCACTATTTTGAATTTCAAACAGCTGCGTTCTCCGACCAACTTTATCATCCTCTCACTGTCTATTGTGGACTGTCTGCTAGGGTCTATGATTATGCCTTTCAGTATGGTGAGATGGGTTGAAGGCTGCTGGTTCTTGGGAGAGATTCTTTGCAAAATCCATACGAGTTTGGACATGACACTAAGCATTGTATCCATCCTGCACTTGTGTTTGGTTTCTGTTGACCGGTACATGGCCATTACTGACCCTCTGGTTTATAAGATGAAGGTGACAAATGAAAGTGTGGCTGTGGGAATTGCTATCATTTGGCTCTTCTCGTTCACATTTAGTTTTAGTGTGCTATTGTCTAAAATAAATCTTAAAGGCTTGGACGACCTTTTAGTGTTGAATTTGTGTGCTGGAAACTGTAATTTAATTTTTAACAAACAGTGGGGAGTCACTGTTGCTCTTGTGGCATTTTTCATTCCAGGAACGATCATGAGCTGTCTTTACCTTAAAATATTTCATGTTGCTCAAAGACAAGCTAAAGTAATCGCTGACAGGGTTACTTTAGGAACGTCTAAAACAAAGCACCATTCTCCAGAGCAAAGAGAGAGAAAAGCAGCTAAAACTCTGGGCATTGTCATGGGAATTTTTCTTCTTTGTTGGTTGCCATTCTTCATCACTACTGTAGCAGATCCATTCCTGGACTTCTCAACGCCTGTAGATGTTTTTAATGCCCTGGTGTGGTTTGGATACCTTAATTCTACTTGTAATCCCTTGATCTATGGCTTTTTTTATCCCCGGTTTCAAAAGGCATTCAAGATTATTATATCTAAATATGTCTTTCATATTAGTGGGTCAGTCAACCTAACACTCTGATATAAACCATTCTGTAAAAATACATATATTTTCTTTTGCAATAGACAAAGTACTCTTAGCTATTCATCATTGTAATTAAATTTAGTTGTTATCCAATGGACTGTTTTTTCAGAGCTTCTGCTACAAATTATATTTGTAAGGCCTAAACACTATTACTACAGTATTTTCTTTTGTTACAAATTCACACATAAATACAAAGACCCGTTATGTACATAATTCTGTTTGTTTCTGGGTGAAGTGGCAGAATGTATTGAATCTTTGCATGTGCAGTAAAAGTTAAAATAATTCTGTTATTACTGGCCAAACACTCAAACTTCACAAAATCACAAACCACAATCAGAAAAGTAATCAAGAGGTTAAGACATTTATTTTGATCTGCACCTGACCCAAATACATTTTTACTATTTTATATTATTTAATGAACAAGTTACAATACATATAATAAAGTATACAGTATATAAAATAAAATAATATAACAAAGTTTCTAAGAAGAGAGCCACTCTCTGGTGATGTCAAGACCAGATCAAATTACTTATGTGGGGTTCTTGAGCAAGTTTTTTTAAAGATCCACTGCACACATCTACCCTGTCCAGGTGTAAAAGCTGATGATTGTAGTTTACCTGTTCATAAAGTGTGATTATCCCTGACCTGCTTTTTTTTTGCTGCTTTTTTGTTTGTATTGGATTGTATAGAGTAGTGTAACCTTTTTTCCAGCATAAAATTAACAATATCATGAACTAAATTTTAGTACATTTTAACCAACTATCCATAAAAAATAAAAATAAGACATCACATATATACTGAACAATTCAGTCATATATATGTTTAATAAAATGTAAAAAAATAAAAAATAAAAAAAATAATTGCTAAAATGCTCTGAGCTTGAATACCAGAGTAGTCAGGCCCCTCTAGGTCTGAGCCTAATAAGGACACTCAAAGATCCTTTCTTCTTCTCCTTGCAACTTAGCTCTCTACTAAACAGGATGACTGTAACTTGTAAATTAACAGATCCACTAATATTGTCCTGATTACACTGTTTAAGGTGATAACTTCTCAGTCAGTTTTCAAAAACAAACATAATTTTATTCCCAAAACTAGTAGTGTTGCTGTTGTTGAGGTCTACCTCCCGGTGGGACATAAATAAATATAATGAATTCTTGAACAAACTTCTTCATAATTAGAGCATGCATATGACAGGCTGGAATGCATATTGTCGCTGACCTATAATAAAGAATTATCGAAGATTTAAACTCAACTTTACTAGACAAAGCACATCTTATTGAGTACTGCTATCCCAACTCAAATGCCTCTTGTGAAAAAAGTTATCATAATGTTACAGCAAAAACTGTGTTATATTCATTACTGTTGTTTGCAATGACCATTACAGTTTTGGGAATTCTGTGGTTATCATCTCATATCATAGCTCATTTCAAACATACATACACCAACAAACTTCATACACCAACAATCATTTTGGTGATGTCTCTGGCTTTGGTTGATCTGCTTCTGGGAATCACAGTCATGCCATTTAGCATGATCAGATCTGTGGATGGCTGCTGGTATTTCGGAAAAGATTTCTGTCTCCTGCACTCTATATTTGACATGTTTCTCACTGGTGCATCAATCTTCCATCTGATTATCAGGCTGTGTGCTATCCACTTCAGTAGCCTACAAGAATAACTCTTACTTATGCCTGGGTTATGGCAGCTCTAAGCTGGATTTTAGCTGCAGCATGTGGTTTCACGCTCTTGTGTACAAAAGCAAATCTGACTGATATAGAAGACTTTCTTGAATCTATTAGTTGCTTGGGAAGCTGTATACTTTTGCTAAATGAACTGTGGGCTGCTTTCAGCACAGGTGCATTTTTTATGTTACCAGTCTGTGTTATGATTTTTCTGTATGCTCAAATATTTTTAGTTTCAGAAAAGCATGCAAAAAAATGCATGGAACAAAACAGGGCAGGGCTGACATGGCCTCAAACAAATTGTCACAAACTGTTAAACATGAGAAAAAAGCAGCAAAAACTCTTGGAATAGTTGTAGGGGCATTCAATTTATGCTGGAGTCACTTAAAAAATTTTTGTTCAACTTGTTTTATTTAAGTGGAAATTCTGCCCAGAATTTAAATATGTTGATACATGAATGATCTTTGTCAGTGACAGTGCAATAAGTGGTATGATTGCTTACATATTAAACTGATATGTCCACATTTATATTTATCATGATGGCAGGGTTTCCGGAACATTTCATCTGATGTTATACATTTAAAACAGGTGCATTTTTTTCCTTACAGTGCCACTTTCTGTGTTAGAATTATGTAAAGATAGTCATGATTCATGAAACAATCAATGACGCAGGGCAAATACAGCATGCATGTAATACAAATGCCAGTTGTGCTTGCTAAAGCTTTAGTCACTGGGGTGGCCTTTGTGGTTCTTTTTGTGGTAGCATACTTGTGATGCTAAAGGATAGGGGGTTCATTTCTGGAACAGAAAGGCTCCTTGAACATAGACCTGATCATTCCTGGCTGTATTGTTTGGGTGAAGATGTCTGATAGAAGAACTAAAAATCGTTGGTGGTGTCTAAATTGCACCCACAGCAGTGAGAGTTCGTAATTCACTATGCTGTCCTGACAAAAGAGTCCCCTGGAGAAATCTATGACAAATCCCCCACCTGCTGCAACACACTGAGAGCCAGGCCTGAAATCACCTCACAAGAAGCCAGGAGTGTCCAAGCATCATGAGCCCATCTCAAGAGCAGTCAAAGTGAAAATTGTCAGTCATCGACCAGCTTGGAAAAGCACACTTTATCTCCACCCTGGACCTGACAAAGGGATACTGGCAGGTAGCCCTAACACCTGAAGCAAAGCAGAAAACTGCCTTCAGCTCAGGGCGAAGACAGGCTTACCCTGCGTTCACACCGAACGTGGCGAGAGCGTCAAAGTTCGCTCTCGCCGCCGACGCCTTTTTTAAATTATTATTATATTATATTTATAATTAAAAATATATTATAACCTTCGTATTATTATAACATTATTAGAATCACTTACTGTACTAGACTTTGTCTTTAATTAAAATAACATTAATTTGAATTACAAATTCTCCTAGGCTATTTAAAGTGCAAGATTAATGCAATGAGCATTTTGTTTGGGAACTAATGTAGCCAGAACAAAAGTTACAGGACTGCTTTCCGCGGAATCCTCTCAAGCGGAGGACCGCTACTTTTTTATTGGTTGCCGCTCAACCGCGTCATAGCTCATTACCATAAAGTTGAGCTGATTTCAACTCTCTTTGCCGCTCTCACCGCGCCGCGCCACCCTTCGCCGCCGACTCCCATTGAAAATGAATGACTTCCGGCCGTTTTGACTCTCTCGCCGCGTTCGGTGTGAACATAGGGTTAGGGGGCTCCTGTCATGTTTCAAAAGTTAATGGATATAGTGCTCCGCGGCCATCGCCCCTATGCAGCTGCGTATTTAGATGATGTGATCATCCACTCGGGTGACTGGAATGAACACCTACATCATCTCAGAGGAGTCCTGCATGAACTCAGAAGGTCATGACCGCTAACCCTAAAAAGTGCCCTTTGGAGCTGAACGAGGCACAGTACCTGGGGTGCCAAATCGGCTGCGGCCTGCTAAAGCCGTCAAAAAAAAAAAAAAAAACAGGAATGTGCTTTCTTGAGGCTAGCAGGTTATTATAGACGTTTTGTACCTAACTCCTCCTCTATCGCAACACCCCTCTCCATCTTTCTTGGAGAGGGTCAGCCAGAAAAAATACACTGGACGCGAGAGGCAGAAACGGCATTAAAGCAGCTGAAGGCCCACCTCACCAGTTCCCCCATCCTCCGGAACCCCGACTCATTCATTGTGCACACAGACACGTCAGAGATGGGGCTTGAAGCGGTACTCTCGCAGAGCTTCAGTGGAGAAGAACACTCAATCTTGCATGTGAGAAGGAAGCTTACTACAGCAGAACAAAAATACACTACCATAGAACGGGAAGATCTGGCCATTAAATGGGCTGTAGAGGAGCTGAAATACTATTTAGCTGGCCGACACTTTACATTAGTCACAGATCATGTCCCCCTTCAATGGCTAGCAAGGGCCAAAGACACAAATCCTCGTTGGTTCCTCTCACTGCAAGATTTCTCCGTTTCAGTCCACCACAGGTCAGTTGCACAGCAAGGAAATGGGAACGGGCTGTCAAGACGACACACGCTCCTCTCATCAACAAAGGCGAACTCAAAGCTGGCGGGGGGGCATAGCTCATTTCAAACAACTTCACACACCTACAAACATTTTGGTGATGTGAGTACTGTGGAGACGAGGCTTTCAGGCAGTTCGCCCCATAAAAAAAAAAACATCATTTCACTCGCTCAGGAAAACAAACAGCTGAAACACGGGAAACGGATCAAACGACTTCCGAACTCCAAAAAGGAACGGGGTGCTGTAGATCACCGGCATGAGCCACAGCAAATCAGCTGCCATTCACCTGTCGGCCACCCCATATAAAAGGATCCTGGTGGCTCTTGGTGTTGGGCAAGTTAGTTAATGCATGTGACTCATTTTCTTTTCCTCTGCCTGCAGATCTAGATACCTGTAGACGCCCTCTCTCTCTCTCTCTCTCTCCACCGACTAGAAGCCAGCACTCCGCTACGTCTGCGTCCCGAACCTGAGCTCCCTCCGCTCCGGCTCGCCCTGCCTGCGGCACCACTTCATCTGAGTTAGGACCGCAACACTGGGGATGTACATTTTGCACTCCTCCAGACCCCACTAAGTACTAAAAAGAATTATAAGCTGAGAAGCTCAAAAAAAAGTTTGTTATTGTTGTTTCTTAAACGACTGACTGTAAATAAAAGAACTGTGGGTTCATCGCACCCTGAGCCCCATGTCGGGATTTGGTTGTCCCCACTATGGTGCCTTCACAACAGCCTGAGTGACATTGCATTGGGGTTTACGGTAGCAATGGGTCAAAGACGGTGTAAAGCTCACAATAATATAACTACACATTTCTTCAACGTTCAGGTGTAAAATGTATAGCAATGCTGGGTCGTCAATATGCGTTTGGGGAAGATAAATAATCATTAAAAACATAATAAATACATAAGGAATCAGTTCATCTGGGGAGACACGAGTTGGTAAGGTAAAGATAAACCAGTTATAAAAGTATATACGTCTATCAGCATGCATTCAGCATGCAGTGAGTGTTGAGCCAAAGAACAACGCCCTTAACCCTCAAAGGTTCCAACAGCATTCACTGCATGAAAAGAGCTGTATATGTACTAAAAACTCCTGTATACCCAACTGATTTTCGGAAGTATCACTGAGTGTATATATCAAATAACACCAAGCTAGGATACTCCCAGAATGATACCAATTCGGATGTATCTTGCTGAGCTATTCTACAACCATTTGGTGCCATGGCAAATTTTATTAAACTGGGTTAATATATTACAGCATACACTTTATCATCCAGCGTTTAGCATGATTTAGTGTATCTTACCAATTCTGCTCATCACATGGCCATTAATGATAATACAATCTGGTATTTCTCAATTATGAGAAAGGTAACTTAAAATCTGGGCAAATGTTTAAACTTTAAAATACATGACCCTGACAACAGTTCGTTATCAAGAAACAAGAATTTATTTGACTAAAGTATGATACATAAAACTACACTATTAGACACACACACACATACACACAACAGTTCAAAGGATGAAAGTTATTCACAAGGGGTGAAAGTCACAAAGGGTTTAAGCATACGGTTTCATTATGAAGCGAGCACCAATTTCAGCAAGGTATGAAGCTTTGTTTGTTACTTGCGTTGCGGTCCTCTTCTGTGATTCAGGTTCGGTGTTAGGGAATCACGGTGTTGCTGATTGGCTGGTGCTCTGGTGCTGTGATGATGTCTTTCGTGGGAAGCCCTTCACTGATGCGTTGGTTGCTTGGTTACTGACGGCGGAGCTCTGGCATTTCTGGTGAACTCTTCGCTGTGAAACTTTGCTGTTCTGGCAAGTTCCTTGGCAATGTTGAGAGCAGATGAGCAGTTTGTTTGCCGTTCAGACGCAGGGTGAAAGTGCCCAGACCCTGGAGTCTTAACCCTTTCTTCCTAGTCCGTCCCACAGGTAATTGGTTCAATTGGATGTGGTTGCGGGCTTAGCACCTCCTCACGTTATGCAGAATAATCAGACATACAACAACAAACATTCTGAGATGAATATACATGGATATAAGTCTAGCCCTACTGGCACGCTTTAAAGATGGTCTGGAATCGTGCCTCTGCCGTGTGCCTCTTTGTTCGTTGAAAGGCACGTGGAGAAACGCTGAACATCCTGTGTCTTGGGGTCAATGAGATGGCCAGTGGTCTGAGTTAGGGAGGGTTTTTCCCCCACTCAGAGGTGTAAAACTGTCTCCTTTGTTTACCAGATTCCAATTTACACTGCGGAGTTCGAGATTAACAGGACTTTTATAGCTTCAGGTGTGGCAGGGCCCCCTTTCCCAAGCTTGGTTAAGTTTCCCGCTTCTTGATGTTAGAGAGGCTGCCTAGTCTAAAAGGGCAGATAAGATTAGCGAGATGACACCTTCTTCATCGGACATCAGTTTCAGCATTGTAGTTTGCCACAATTCTATTTTATTTAGAAAAGTGGGAAGGAAGTGGTTTAATGGTGGGAGGATGGAATAAAGGGAAGGGAAGTTGCAAGGGTGTGAATGTGTGGGTCTGATGGCAGTGCCAAGGTAGCATGTGAGTTCGTTGTGATGTTTGGCAACTGGGCAGCTTTCTCAGCTGGCATCGGGGGCCTTGACGTGAAGCATAGCGGCCTTTTCCTCTGCAGTGGCAGGGTCAGAAAGCTGGCTCTTTAGAAAAAGTGAAAGTGCCATGGGAGCTCGTGCAGTGTTTTTGCTGCTGTCTATCCTCAGTGTTGGGATCAACATGGTTGCATTTGGTTCTATTTGGTTCTCTGGGGCACATTACACATACCACCTTGATCGCGTGCCACTCTTCCACATTATTAGCGTCCGCCACGTGACTCTTTGCTTTAACCATTAATGATGATCATTCACCAGCCATGCCCTTTCCTGCTGCCCCACCCCTTTGCACACTTGCAGAAATGTAAGCTGCCTAACTTGTGTGCCTATGGAGTGAGTGAGGAGCGACAAAAGATTGAAGCGCATCGCCTTTACTGACGCACACCATATCAGCACATATTTAAAAATGTACAGCACCATGTGTTCAATTTTGAGATGAACTAATGAATTTTTGACTTTATGAAATAAATTTCAAATTTTTATATTTTCTCTTCCCGTTAAAGCTTACATGTTACCTTAAGCTTGGCCAAATACACCTGTGAAAACCCCATTGAAATGCATTTAGTAGTTTTTACATGATGCGTGCACAAACAGACAGACAGATTTTTTTCATAAATATTTCAACGTACAAACATGCCAACTTTACAGCTGTATCATATGTATAGATTATCTATGTGTTGCCTGACTTGTATCCATAGGTTATTTCTAATATCCACAGTTCATATTTAGGGTCCCAGTTTCTATATTGTTAATTTCTGTTACATAAATTGTAAAATATATAATATATGAAATGTAAAATAAATTAATTGCAATTACATTACATTCAGCCACATTCCCTAACAAAAGCTACACCAGCAATTGATTCAGCAGTGTTACCAGAAATCTGTAAAAGTCCACAAAGGACATCTCATTGAACAAAATAGTTTTTCCTCCCCTAGAAAAATATATATTCCACCTTTCCGATGGATCAGGTGCAAGACTATAAGATTCACTTCTGTTCAGCTGTAGCATATGCCATTGTGTGCTTTTTCTAAATAACTGTTGAAAATGTCTAAAAATGCATACCATATGAATAGATTGTTCTTCTTTTCTTCTTTTCACAATAAATAAATGCTATGCACATTAGGTATACACTAGATAAACATTATACCTAATGTGCATAGCAACAAATGCTTATTTCCCTGTTGACCAAAAGGTTAGTAACTTCGTTGCTATTGGACAACTAAGCAAATATAACAACAGACATTTCTTAAAGTATACCTTATATTGTAGCTGAAATTACAGACAAGAGTTGATAAATATATTTAATTCTAACATTAGCTTGAAAGATGCTGGAACCTCAGAATCTATCGTTACTGGAAGTAAATGTTTTGACAGAGTACTGTTATTCTGAATCAAATGTTTCATGTGTAAAAATTTCTCATAATGTGGCAACTAAAACTGTCTTATATTCAATACTGGTGTTTGCAATGGTCATTACAGTTGTTGGGAATGCTGTGGTCATCATCTCTATAGCTCATTTCAAACAACTTCACACACCTACAAACATTTTGGTGATGTCTCTGGCTCTGGTGGATCTACTTTTGGGACTCACAGTCATGCCTTTCAGCATGGTCAGGACTGTGAGTGGCTGTTGGTACTTTGGAAAAGAATTCTGCTATTGGCATTCTACTTTTGACTTTCTCTTCACTGGGGCATCAATCTTTCACCTGATATCTATTGCTACAGATCGATATCAAGCTGTGTGCTATCCCCTTCAGTACTCTAAAAGAATAACTCTACCTGTTGCAGGTTTTATGGCAGCTCTGAGTTGGATTTTGGCTACATTGTTTGCTTTTTGTACTGTTGGTACAAAAGCAAATGAATCAAACTTAGAAGATTATATTGCATCTATAGATTGTTTTGGAAGTTGTTTCTTTTTGGTTAATGCAGTTTGCGCTTCTATAAGTACATTTCTTTTTTTCATTTTACCGCTTTGTATCATGGTTGGCTTGTATGCTCAAATATTCTGGGTTTCAGAAAAGCATGCAAAGAAAATGGAGAACATAAAAAAGGGCAGACCTGATGTAACCTCAAACAAAGTTTTACAAAAGGTGAAACATGAGAAAAAGGCAGCAAAAACTCTTGGCATTGTTGTGGGTGCATTTAATTTATGCTGGATGCCATATTTCATTATATCTGTAGTTGATCCGCTTTCAAACTTTTCCATTCCTGCAGTCATTTATGAACTGTTTAACTGGTTGGGTTACATTAATTCTACCTTCAACCCCATCATATATGGCCTTTTCTATCCATGGTTCAGAAAAACACTTTATCTCATTGTTACACTAAAGATATTTGCCTCTAACTCCTCTGACATTAAAGTGTATGCAGCCTGAAATCAATTTTAAACTAATTTAAATGTTAAAAAGTGTTCATTGCTTAAAAAGATATGGACAATGAGGATTATAGACTATATTTAAGTTTTTGTGCAGTTAGTATTTGAGACAGGATTTGGCAAGTATTGGAACTTACAAGCTTGCTACTGTTGAAAAGGCTATTACCTTTCAGCAAACTGTCCAATGCTGTTTTCAAAGGGGGCATGCACTGATCAGTTGTAACATTAAAATAACCTGCCTGTCACCCAAACAGCTCTGACAAAGGCACAGACTCCACAAAAGCTCCTGCGTGCTATGCTACCTAGCTGTTAGTAGATCTTACAAATCAAAGTGGGTCCTACATGGATCAAACATGTTTGACCAGCACTCAATCATATTGTGATTTGGGGAACTTTGGGAGGTAACACATTGAGTCTTTTGTCATGTTATTCAAACCATTATTAAAAAAAATTCCTCCAGTATCTTATAAAAAATTGTTTAAAGAGGCCATTGCAATTGTGTTTCATATATGTATCATTTCATTAACCCTTTCTCTATTTGTGTATGTTTCTTACCCACGTATGTCTAATGGTTTGTGCCAAAACATCATGAAATTGCTTTCATTTTGTTTGATATAATCACTCACTCACTCATTGTCTATACCGCTTTATCCTGTATTCAGGGTCACGGGGGCCTGGAGCCTATCCCAGAAGACTTGGGGCACAAGGCAAGGTAAACATGAGCCAATCCATCACAGGGCACACACATACACTCACACACTCATTCGCCCACTACAGGCAATTTGGGAAAGTCAATTAGACTTTATCTTTGGATTGTGAGAGGAAATCGGAGTACCCAGAGAAAACCCACCAAGCACAAGGAGAACATGCAAACATGCAAAAAGGAAATCAAGTCTGGCCAGGAACCTGGATGTGCAAGGCGATAGTGCTAACCACTACACCACCGTGCCACCTAAAGTACCTCTGTGATATAAACCAAGGCATTGCTGATTATCTGAGTGAAAGCACAGAAACAAATATAACCTTGTGCATGTCTAATAAGCCTGAAGTTTTAAATAACCAAAATTACATTAAGAGTGAGAAGTCTATAAACTATTTTGTAACTAACACCTTAGATTAGTTAGATACTTGTGAGAGATGTTTCATTATCAAATTTCAGAAAAGAAATTAAAGAAATTTGTCTTAAAAAATTGTTGTTGAAAATTTTTTCAATGCTTGTAAATGTAACCTTAGCCTTTTAATGCATTTAATTGGTTTTGCATAGTTAAATACATATTTTAAACTAACTGAAAATACAGCAGTGGCATGGTTGTGTAGTGGTTAGCACTATAGCCTTGCACCTCCAGGGTCCGGGTTCCATTCCCGACCAGGTTAGATTCACGTCTCTGTGCGGATCATAACAACTCTCCCAAACTCCTGTTTCATTCACCCCCTCAGAAGCTCTGCGTTAGGGTTCTTACAGAAATTAAAAAATCTTGTGGTGTGGCTCTCCATACTGCACCACGTACGTACGTGTTACATACACAATGATCGCACCACTAGAAGAGCCCGCAGGCTTGGAGCAGGTGCATGAAATAGTTGAGGGTCAAGCGAGAGTGCTTGATAAGCATGAGAAAGTCACTGTTTTTTCAGATTCGTGGGATTAATAAGCGCCTTGAGCAGCTTCTAGGTTTCCATCTGGCTGTAAGTCGATTTCAGAGTCGACTCGTGCCCTCGGATCAGTGGCTCAACTACCCCATCTGGTGGCCGAAACTTGACTACCCAATCGACAGCCGTATGTGGGAAAGCCAAAGAAGTGCAGTGCCTTTATCCTGCAGTGCTCACTAATATTTGAGCTGCAACATTCCCAATTTCCATCTGAATGGGCGAAGGTTGCATGTCTGCTGCTTATGGCCAGACTACTTGACGAATCTCACAGGCAGAGCATGTCAGTGGCCAGAGTGGGCCACTGCAGTGTGGCAGCATATTCTCTCGCAAGATGCCATACTAAGTGCCTTCGTTGAGCAAGCAGTATAGTGTTGCCCCTCCTTTCCATTCGTCAAGTAGTCTGGCAGCAGACTACACAGTCAAGTTTCATACCCAAGCCCCCAGTTCTGGGTGAATGAAGTATATGCAAGGATTCTCCCAGCAGCTAAAGAATGAGCTAGCCATATGTGATCCTCCAGAGGATCTGAACGAGTTTTATAGGCTAGCTATCTGGGCGGATAACTACCTTTGTGAGCATCAGGCAAGCGACGTCCTTAGCGCAGTAAGCCACAGACGGGGTCATCCCAGGGGGGAGGGGTCAGGTTCAACCCAAAAGTCAAGAAACCATCATGCAGGGCTCTTTCTACCAGCTATGCTCTCAGGGACCAGGATTCAGAGAGCCCGAACATAGTCACTCATCGATTCGGGGGGCAAGTATCATGGACAGGAGGCTAGCTGCAGCACTGGGCATTCCAGTTAGCCCGCTCCCTTCTGCCATCCCATGTCTCCCTGGCTGGCCAGCCAATTACGTTGAGGTCCATGACGCAGAGGATGACTCCAGTTATACTACGGCTCAGACATCATTCCAAACAAATCTCATTTCTGGTAACCCGGGTGCCAGAGCAGAGATTAGTGCTGTCTTCTCTATTTCTGTCCACACAACAGAAAATATCTGCCTTTACCACCAGTATATATGGACGACTGAT
The DNA here is from genome assembly GCA_011419295.1 of Clarias macrocephalus. Lineage (NCBI taxonomy): Eukaryota > Metazoa > Chordata > Actinopteri > Siluriformes > Clariidae > Clarias > Clarias macrocephalus. Next base: position 115,214 of record JAAGKR010001129.1, read on the forward strand.
ACCTTTCATTTTGTAATAATTTTTGTTTATAGTCTTTTAAAATATGAAGGACAGTTAAAACAGCAGAATACATGAGAGCAATGACAGGATTTAAACACAGAGACAACTTGACCACAACGAATACAACATGCAACAAATAAAAACCAAAACAAACAAACAAAAAAAAAAAAACTAACAAGAAATGGAATAGGGTGTGGGGCATTGTCAAATAAATATCAGTGGTATTGCACAGTATTGCACATAATAATACTGCACATATTTCTATTGCCTGTGTGAAGAACATTTAACTATTAATGAGGTAGGTTGCCTGTGGAGAAAAAAAAATTGTGCCTGGCTGTTCAGTGCTCTGTAGAACCAACCAGACAGCAAAAGTTCAAAGAGAAGATGGCTTGGATGTGAGGGGTCCAAAGTGATTTTCTAAACCCTTTTCTTCACTCTGGACATATACACTTTTCGAAGAATGGGCAGGGGAGCACCAATAATCCTTTCAGCAGTCCGAACCGTCCTTTGTAGTCTTCTGATATATTTTATGTTAAATCAGATTTAGTTATTGAAGTGCACAGCACAGACACAATGATGGCCAAGTAGATCTATGTGAGGAGCTCTTGTGGCATGTTAAACTTCCTCAGCTGGTAAAGAAAATACAGCCTTTGCTGGGCATTTTTAACAATATAGTCAATGTGATTGTCCCACTTAAGGTCCTGAGAGATGGTGGTGCCCAGGAGCCAGAATGACCACTACTGTTTCTCCTGAAGTTTATAATCATCTCCACTGTTTTGATCGTGTTCAGCTCCAGGTTGTTGTGAGTGCACCAGACAGCCAGCTGCTCAACCTCGTATCTATATGCAGATTTATCACTGTTCTGGATGAGGCCAATGACTGTAGTGTCATCTGCAAATTTCAGGAGCAGGTCAAAGGGGTCTGAAGAGGTGCAGTCATTTGTGTAGAGGGAAAAGAGCAGTTGGGAGAGAACACACTCCTGCGGGGCACCAGTGTTGATGGTGTGGCTGTTGGACATGAATTTCCCCAGTCTCACTAGCTGTTGCTTGTCTGGCAGAAAGCTGGTGATCCACTGACAGATAGAGCTAGCAACAGAGAGATGGGTTTGGTTGGTCTGGAGCAGTGCTGGGATGATTGTATTAAAAGCCAAAGTAAAATCCACAAACAAGACCCACGCATAAGTCCCTGATTTGTCCAGATGTTGCAGGATGAAGTGCAGTTCCATGTTAACTGTATGGTCCACAGACCTGTTTGTTCTATAAGCAAACCACAGGGAGTCCAGTAAGGGTCCAATAATGTCCTTCAGATAAGCCAACACCAGTCTTTCAAATAATTTTATGGACCACTGAAGTAAGGGCAACTGGTCTGTAGTCATTTAGTCCTGTGATTTTGGGTTTGTTTAGAATGGGGATAACTGTGGAGCATTTGAAGCAGGAAGGGACTTAAGATCTATGTGAAAATAGGGGCCAACTGGTCACCACAGGATTTCAGATGGGCTAGTGTAATGCTATCCATCAAGTTAATGGTGAGGTGGGTTTGGGGCAGGTTAAGGCCCAGGCTAGGGTGGCATGGTCAGTGAAGACATCAAATACCTTCAATGTAATGCATCCACTTTTCCACTGCCCAGACCACAGCAAAAAGAATTCCTTTTCTGTGGTGAAATAATTATTTTCGGGCCCTCTTAAGGTCTGGGAGGCTTATTCCACAACCCATTCCCCTTCAGCTAATAGTTGGGTGAGGATGGCTCCAAGACCTGTATTGCTCGCATCCATGTACACCTGGAATGGTTTGTTAAGGTCAGGTTGAACAAAAAATGCTGGGTCTTTCTGGGCTTGTTTGATGGTGTCCATGCTGGTTTTGCATTCTGCTGTTCACTCCCATTTTACTACATTAGTCTTTATGTGGTTTAATGGGGCAGTGATGTCTACAAAACGTGGGATGAATTTGTGATACCAGCCAACGAGACCTAGGAACCCTTGCAGTGCTTTGAAGTCTTGAGCTGGAGCACACTCTCACAGCCTGTGTCTTCCCAGGGTCCATCTACACCCCTCTTTCTGAGATAATGTGCCCTAGGAACTTTAACTGCTGTTTGTAAAAGTGGCACTTTTTCATGTTTAGGGGAGATTGGCCTGTGTAAGTTTTTGTAACACTGCATTCAGATGCTCTGTGTTGCTCCAGGGAGTGTGAATAAATGGTGTTGTCAATATAAACGAACATTGTCCTCTCAGTTCTGACATAATCTTCTCCAAACTAGTAAAGGAGCTTGGTGGTGATGAAACCTGTTTTTTCACAACTCCCCTCTTCCATTTCGACCTGCCAGTAACCAGACTGAAATTCAATATAGGGGGGGGGATGACCAATGAGAGCAAGAGAGTTCAGTGATGTGATCTTGGAGCATCTAGACTACCTGATCTTCATCATCTTCTTTAATGGTAAAACTCTGTAAAGCTCTAGATTTTAATCATATGTCATCTGTTAATGATATTTTGTGTCTTCCCACTTAAGTTTTATCTAGGACATTGGAAGTGGTCACGCAGCCATTAACTTCTGTAACCCTCCAGATTTCGGTGTCCTGTCCTGGGATGCTTTCTGTGGGCAAGGAAACAAGTAGGTTCCTAGGTTGGTGGGGCGGCATAATAAATGTTTGTGAAAATAAAAGTGGCAGGGGGCAAGCGTGAATCATGACAGCTTTTGTGGTTGAGTCTGGGGTGGCCTGATCTGGCAGGAAAAGATAATACGTGTTGTCTTCTACTGTTTTTACACCATATCTTCCTTGACCAACACTGATCACTCAGCACCAGGCACAACACTGGGATGCTGCACCCATTGTAGCTGAAGATTTTAACAATGCAAATCTTAAGCCTTTATCAACATATCCCCTGCCCCTCCACGGAAAATATAACCCTAGACCATTGCTATATCCAAATTAAAGACATCTACAGTACAAGGCGCAATCTCATCCCTACACAATCTGACCATGCTGCCATCTTCCTTATGCCAAACAATTGTGTAAACAGGAATCCCTGGCTTAGCAGGAGATGGCTTGCTGGACAGACCAATTGATGGCCACTTTACAGAACACACTGGATGACACATACAGAAAGTCAGGTACAAATTTAACAAAACACAATAACAAGTCATCTGCCGAGCAGAGGGCAAGTGAACGATGTTTAAGTCCAGGTTCATTAAGAGTTTTTCCAATGGTGACAGAGGAGGTGGGAGAAAGGCACACAGGTTCAGGGAGTGCTTGTCCAATGGTGACACAGGAGGTAGGATTAAGGCACATCACACATCGATCCTCCAATCAGCACCCCTCTCCAAAATAGTGACAAATTTAACACAATTGACAGAGACAAAGAGAGAGACACACACACACCAAAGAATGCAGGCAACACAAAGAATACATTTAGGCATTTGGCAGGTGCAATGATGCTTTAAAGTTTATGTCATTGGATAGATACTTACACTGGATTACTAGGTTACTAACTAAGTGCCATCAGTCAAACAGTTGGGAAGGGGATTTTTTTTTTGTTTAAGTGAGGGACGGGACAAGTAGGTAACAGTAGCATGAGCAAATTCATTGTCAGAGAGGCATCCTGGAGGCAAACAAACACAGTTCAAAACATAAATATGCTCACTCCAGGTATCTGTAAACACATCTATATAGGCTGATGTGATCTTCAAGGTAGGCTTCACAATTATTCACATCACCTGTGTCATTAAACGCTGAAAGATGGCAGGTGCATTTTTTAAACCAAAGGCTGTGACTGTATACTGAAGAAAGCAGAAATTTCAGAGGCTCTCTGAATGAAGGGAACTTGCCAGTAGCCCTTTAGAAGATCTCATTTTGTGACATGCCTTGCCTGATCTACGCAAACCTATACCAAATATAGACCAATGCAAATTCGTTATGAACACCGGAGAGCTCAGTAGAGTAAAACTCATCATATTAAAGTAATGACAAAATTAACAAAGTGATAGTTTTAGAAAAACAGTCATGATTAAACACGATTGAAAGATATAATACATGTTAAAGTCTGATGCACAATAATAAAGTTTTAATCTAAAATGTCTGTGGTTTGATAATTCTGTTAATTCTATAATAATGTCTGATGACAAATTTCCCATATAATATTTATTCCTAAAATATGTGTGGCATAGCTGCCAACTTTTCAGAAAAACTTGATTCTTGAGTGAGATTCTGAAAATAAGGGAACGGTTTTGCATGCATGCGATACCTGCAGCACACATACACCACACACCTTACCCTACATGGCTTAGAGACTGTATATTCTAGAAGAACTGACAAAAGTACAATATCTGCATTGAGCTTAAATCATACACAAAACAGTGCATCACTATTTTTATTCATGACAAAATTCAAGGGATAACACATTTGATTAAGAGAGAATCCTGCAAAACACACACAATATTATGTGTAATGTATGACGTAATGTAGTAAGTTACAAAAATAAATAGATTCAAAATATATACATGAATTTAACTGTGCAGTCAAAAAGAGACACATTGAACTGTGCACTGAACGAGATGAGTGACTGCAAAGTATTGGTAGGGGAGATTGTAGCCGAACAACACAGAATGCTGGTGTGTAAAATTATCCTGGTGGTGAGGAAGGTGAAGAGAGCAAGTTGAAAAAGGAAGAATGCTGTGTAGTTGAGACAGGCTCTATGTGTTAAGGAGGTGCTTCCAGTTAACTGGATAACTGCAGCTAAGGTAATCAGGGAGACAAGTAGGAGGGTACTTGGTGTATCTTCTGGAACGGAAAAAGTGGACAAGGAGATTGGGTGGTGGAACAAGGAAGTCCAGGAGTGTATACAGAGAAAGAGTGTAGCTAAGAAAAAGTGGGACACTGAGAGGACAGGAAAGAGTAGACAGGAGTACTTGGAGATGCAGCATAAGGTGAAGGTAGAGGTGGCAAAGGCCAAACAAAGAGCATATGAAGACTTGTATGCTAGGTTGGACAGTAAGGAGTTTAAAGATAAAATAAGTGAAATGGTGAAGATGAAGTCATTCTACAGGGAACAACTGTGACTCAGAGTATGTCATCACAGCATGCATCACCTCACAGTCATTAATGGAGAAAAGGTACAGACCTCAACATACAAGCACCATCTGTGACAGAATCTCCACCTCATAGACCCTACCCCTAAGTAACTACAAGGTCACAGTATAGGGTCTGTGTATAAAAAGCCTGAGTGTAAGTCAAGAGACCGCAGTCAGTAACATGTGAGACAGGGAAACGCATCGGATGCTGGTCATCCCAGGGACACTAATATTTAGACTAATATTATTAATATTGATGTACTTTTTTGTGTTTTTTATTTAAGATTATTGACCTCACTTAGTTGAATCCACTTTGAACAATTGTTGTGTAACCTGCAAAACTGAGTTAAGCTCCGCGCTGTGGTGTGAGCTGGAATGTGGAAGCACGGAGTGCCGGCACCAATACGTTGAGGCGAGGGGCGATGTGTAAGGCTCGCGGGAATGCGGAAGCATGCAGAGCTGGCGCGAGCAACCCTGGATGTATGCCGACATGTGAAACTTGAGCCTTGCAGTGACGCAGGAGCGTGCAGAGCCAGCGTGGGAAGAGAGAGCGCTCTGTGAGCTGCTTGAGGAAAGCATTGTGAGCTCGGCGAGGAGCAAGGATAAATTGTGGTCATAAAACAGGCGATGGTCGAAGTCAGGGAGTCGAGAGAAAGTCTGTGATCCAAGCTCGTGGTCGGTACCAGGTAAGTGTAAGGAGAAGTGTATTGGTGCCGATCTTTAAGAACAAGGGAACAGCAGACATGTGGCAACTACAGAGAAATAGAATTTATAATCAAATTTAAACTGTTACATACACAGTCATACACAGTACGATATGCAGTGAAATGCTTATATGACCACTTTTGACCTTAAAAACCAAGATTATCAATAAGTAAATTATGGAATATAATAAGAATAAAATATTTTTAAAAAACTTAAAAAATAGAAGAACAAAACAAAATATAGGATATAAAATATTTTAAAAACATAGCTGTGCAAAATATAGTCAATAATGGCAAATATGGGAAAATGTGCAATGTGCAAAAGTGTGCAAAATTAAATAAAATAGAAATTTCCAGAAATGCCCAGGGTGAGGGCAAATGTACATGAATGTTCAACTGTATAATGTCCATAAATGGACCATAAATGGCTTGGGTGTAAGCAATGTCCAATGTCCATTAAGTGCAGTGTGCAAAAATAATGTTTCTAGTCCAGTGTGGTGTTTTGGTTGAGAGACCGTATCACCTACAGAAAGAAACTCCTCCTCAGTCTCTCTGTGTTGGCCTTCAGTGAGCGGAACCGCTTTCCTGACTGCAACAGAAAAAACAGTCCATTGTTGGGGTGGCAAAGGTCCTTCACGATCTTCCTGACCTTGGTCCAGCACCGCTTGCTGTAGATTGAGTGCAGGTCAGGGAGCTCAGTGCGGATAGTGCGTCCGGCTTATTTCACCACCCTCTGTAGAGCTCGTCTGTCCTGCAGGTGCTGTTCCCGAACCAGGTCGTAATGTTTCCCATCAGGATGCTGTCTATGGTGCAAGAGTAAAAGTTCCTAAGCACTCTGGAGGGCAGTCTGAAGTCTCTCAAGCGTCTGAGGTGGTAGAGACACTGCCGGGCCTTTTTCACCATAGTGTTGATGTGAAAGGTCCATGACAGGTCCTGCGTAATGTAAACACAGAGGTATCTGAAGCTGTCCACTCCCTTCACTGGGCTCTCATTGATGACGGGGGTCTGGTAGTTCCGCTCCTGCTTTGTAGTGAAGTCCACCATCTTCTTTGTCTTGCTGATGTTTGGAAGGATATTGTTCCTTTGGCACCAGTTCTCCAGATTTCTAATCTCGAGGTAGGCCGTCTCGTCGTTGTCAGAGATCAGGCCCATCACGAAGGTGTCGTCAGCAAACTTGGTCATGGTGGTGGAGTTGGTAGTAGCGGTGGAGTCTGAAGTGTATAATGAGTACAGCAGGGGGCTCAGAACACAAACCTGGGGAGCTCCAGTGCCAAGAGAGTGGGAGGCTGAGACATGACCACCCATTCTTACTGAAGATTACTGAAAAATTGAAGATCCACTGACACAGAGATGGGTCCCAGGTGCCCTAGCTTGGTGGTGAGTGTGGAGGGAATTATAATATTAAATGCTGAACTGTAGGCGACATACTTAACATAATTGCCCTTCCTAGTTTCCAAGTGAGTGAGAGATGTGGGGAGGGGTTGACAGATTGCATGGTCTGTACAGTGGTTTGGACGGTAAGCAAGCTGGAAAGTGTCAAGTGTGTCAGGTAGTGCTACAGGACGATAATTGTTGAGGGAAGCAGGATGGGGTTTCTGGGGAACAGGAACAATTAAGGACTCTTTAAAGCATGTGGGGATTACAGACTGGGATAAGGATAGGTTGAATATCTCTATGAACACAGGTGCTAGATGGTCTGCGCAGGCTCTGAGGACTCAACCTGAGATGCCGTCTGGTCCTGCTGCGTTCCTGGTGTTCACTGTCCTGGTGGCTCTCCTCACATCATGCTTAGAGATGATGAACTCATTTCCAGTGCTCACTTGGCTAGCTTGGATCCAGGGTTAAAAACATTGAATTGTGAGTACATTGCATACCAATAGAAATAATAGTATCTCTATCATACCTGATGTGCTTAATTTTGATGAATTTGTTCGTTTTAAGTTATTGAAAACTAATTTAATAAATAAAATTTTAATAAAACAAAAACGAAGAAAAAAAAAGTTGTGGCGGCAGCTGACCACACTGGCGGCATCTTTTTTTTCCTTGGTTTAAAGCTGATAAGCCATACAATGAAGCTTTGGAAAAGAGTAGTGGAAGCTAGATTAAGGGCTAAGGTGAGCATTTGTGAGGAGCAATAAGGTTTCATGCCTAAAAAGAATGTAACAGATGCAGTATTTTCTTTGAGGATGCTGATGGAGAAGTACAAAGAAGGTAATAGGGAGTTGCATTGTGTCTTTGTAAATTTAGAGAAAATTTATTAAAAATAGAGATCCCGATTGTCCTGCATGTATGGTTGCGAATCTCTCTCACTTGTGAGGGCGTGCAAGTTTCTCTTTAGTTTATTAGCTTTTAAGTGTCTTATGTATCTTAATGTTACAGCAAGTGTATGTGCATGCAGCTGTTGCATGTGATTGATGGCTTCACACAGCTGTAAATGTGTGTTAATTACAACGGAATTACAGATATTATTTTTCTTCACAGAACAAAGTAGAACCAGCTTTGTCAAATCCCTTTCTTTCTCTTTGCAAGCGTTTTTGTAAATAGATTGATATTGTCGCAAGAGAAGGCTCTTCAGGTTTTTTTTTTTTTATAATTTAAATAATAATCATCATGCTTTTTTTGCTGTTTGTATCCAGCACTGCATAATTAGTTGAACACAAGTGGCTGGAATGTAGTTGTGAAATTATGACTAAAATAAGCTACTCACATTAAGCTTGATTTCAGTCATAAAGTCGTCATTTGCAAAGCAGATGAAATGTTGAATTAATAATAGTACCCCAAGAAAACAAAATATATACTCGCTAAATAAACGCTGCCTTTTGCAAAGTGAAAGTGTGCACAATGTGAGCAAATTTATTGCATAATATACTCAGATCACAAAAAACCAACAACAAATACAAAAAAAGCATAATAAGATCATTAAAATGTTGTTAACACCTCCGTAATAGTTGCTCCCAAGTTGGAGTCATTGTTGGTGAGTCAGCTGAAATAAAAAGAAATAATAAAATACATACAGAAAAGCCAAAGAAAATAAACAGCAATAATATGTCAAAAGAAATTAAAGTTAAAGTGGATGAAAAAAGAATCTATTATGAATTGTGTGTCTGTATGAAAGTCCACTACTGCTAGGGCCAAAATGCTCACTGATATACTGGTAATACCTTGAATTATGTCCATAGTTAAGTCTATCACATCCCTTTTTCCAAAAAAGAGAGTGTTGAAAATTAATCATTTTATGTATTACAAGGAATTATATTCCTGCAATATGCTTAGTCGTGCATAGCAACAAAATGTGTTCACTTCCCTGTTGATCAAAAGGGGAAGTAACATTTCTGCTGTTGGACTACTGTCTCTCAAGTGGCCTCATCTCTTAACAGGGAAGCCAATATAACTTCTGACCTTTCTTATAAGAAGTAATCATTTTGCACATGAGACTACAACTAAAAGAGGGTATTTTTGACATCATTACCTTGAAGGATGGTGGAAGCTAAAAATGTATCTGTGTTGGAAGTAAAAGATTTAATAGAGTACTGTTATCCTGAAGCAAATGATTCATGTGTAAAAATTTCCCATAATGTGGCAACTAAAACTGTCTTATATTCAATAGTGGTGTTTGCAATAGTTATTACAATTGTTGGGAATGCTGTGGTCATCATCTCGATAGCTCATTTCAAACAACTTCACACACCTACAAACATTTTGGTGATGTCTCTGGCTCTGGTAGATCTACTGTTGGGACTCACAGTCATGCCTTTCAGCATGGTCAGGAGTGTGGATGGCTGCTGGTACTTTGGAGAAGAATTCTGCTATTGGCATTCTATTTTTGACTTTATCTTCACTTGTGCATCAATCTTTCACCTGATATCTATTGCTACAGATCGATATCAAGCTGTGTGCTATCCCCTTCAGTACCCTACAAGAATAACTTTATCTGTTTCAGGTTTTATGGCAGCTCTGAGTTGGATTTTGGCTACAGTGTATGCTTTCAGTACTGTGGGTATAAAAGCAAATGAAGCAAACTTAGAAGATTATATTGCATCCATAGATTGTTTTGGAAGCTGTCTGTTTGTGATTAATGCAGTATGCGCCTCTATAAGTACATTTCTTTTTTTTATTTTGCCGGTCTGTGTTATGATTGGTTTGTATGTGCAAATATTTCTGGTTTCAGAAGAGCATGCAAAGAAAATGGAGGGCACAAAAAAAAACAGACCTGATGTGACCTCAAACAAAATTTTACAAATGGTAAAACATGAAAAAAAGGCAGCAAAAACTCTTGGGATTGTCGTGGGTACATTTAACATATGCTGGATGCCATATTTCATTATATCTCTAGTTGACCCTCTTTCAAACTTCACTATGCCAGCAATCATATATGATATATTTTTCTGGTTGGGTTACACTAATTCAACATTCAACCCCATCATATATGGCCTTTTCTATCCATGGTTCAGAAAAACACTTTATCTAATTGTTACACTAAAGATATTTGCTCCTAACTCCTCAGACATAAAAGTTTATGCAGCTTAAAAATGTATTCATGGTGCAAAATAGATATGAACAAATAAGGGCACTGATCACATTTATTTTAATTCTAATATACAGTGCCATGAAAAAGCATTTGCTGATATTTTTTGCATATTTAGCACACTTCAATGATTCAGATCATCAAACAAATTGTAATATTACACAAATATAACCAGAGTAAATACAAAATGCAGTTTTTAAATGATGATATAATTTATTAAGGGAAAACCTGCTCAAGCTTGCCTGGCCTAAACCGAAATTGCACCTACACTATTTGTTCCACCCTTGAATTTAGCCAAATTAAAAGGTTATCAAGCAAGAATAGCCTTTTAATGGCTGGACTTTGGCAAAACTTTTTTTTTTTTTTTTTGAGCCATTCAGAGGTGCACTTGCTGGTGTGTTTTAGATCATTGTCCTGCTGCATAACCCACTTCAGCTTGAGGTCACAAACTGATAGCCAGATGTTCTCCTTCAGGATTTTTTGGTAGAACGCATTTCATAGTTCCATTAATTATGTCAAGTTGCCCACATCCTGAAGCTGTATGATGTTCTTTTTTTGAAATGCTGTGTTAGTTTTATGCCAGATGTAACAGGATTCACACCTTTCAAAACAGTTAAACTTTTGTCTCATCAGTCCACAGAATATTGGTCCAAAACTCTTGGGCATAATCAAGATGTTTTTGGCACATGTGAGATTAGCCTTTGTGTTCTTTTTGTCAGCAGTGGCTTTCACCATGTAACTCTCCCATGCCTGCCATTTTTGCCTCTTTCTTATTGGTGAATCATGAACACTGACCTTAACTGAGGCAAAGGAGTGCCACTGTAACAAGATAATCAACGTGATTCACTTCCACCTGTCTGTGATGTACATTCCAGTGTTTCACAGTAGATAAGCCCTTATTCCAGAAAAAGAAGGCTTGTGATGCTTGTAAAAGTAAAATTTAAATTGACTTACCCGTAGAAAAGAGTGACTGCATAGATATATGTGATGTTCTCTTAAATAATATTTTAAAAAGGTGTGAAATGTGTATGTTTATTATCCATAAAAAAAGGTTTGTGCCAAAGCATCATGTACTTGATGTTTTTATGTGTGATAAACGAAAATATTCCTGATTATCTGAATGACAGCACACAGACTAATATAATCTTGTACATGTCTAATTAGTCTGTAGTTTTCAATAAAAAAAATATATACATTTAAGTGTGAAATCAACACACTTTTTTTGTTAATAACACCTTAGATTAGTCAGATACCTGTGAGAAATAAAATTTGAAATTGTGAAAATTGTCCCGAGCATTTTAGATGCTTGTAAATGAAACCTTACCTCATCCTTTTGACGCATATAATAAATGTACGCATTCACATAATGTGTTTTGACGCATATAATTAATTTAATTTTAAAATTTTCAAAAATCTGAACCGCATACAACATTTAACCCTAACCCTATAACAATGCTGGTCTCCCAACGAGGGTTCTTCCAGAACTGTGTGAAAACACTGCACTGTTTAGAATGGGAAGATCTGGTGGCATCTATGGCACAGAGTTCTAAACAGGCGCGTTCACCCAGAATTGTGGATGCTCGGCGATGTTGCACCTGGTGCTGTATCTATTTAAGGGCAGATACGAGCAGATTTATCGATAGAACTGCAGACATCCTCCTCCAGAAATGCAACAAACACAAAAATACATGTTACTCGCTGAATACAACGTGACAGCATGCAGAATCCCCAGGCTTTGGCTTAGCTTTCTCCATTATTAGTAGTAGTAGTACACTCTAAAAAAGGCTGGGACAGTAATATGAGAGGAGCATGTATGTATAAGTTTGTATTTTGGAGAAAATAACAGTTATGCATGGTTTCTGAAAACAAAAAATATATATGTATCACATTAAAATATATCACATAATTATCACAAAATATTTGCTTACAAGACTTTTGTGACCTGGATCTCGTAATCTAGAGTTTTTGTTTCAAAATGATGTGATAATCATCTTGAGCAGTCATTCACAGAAAACAATATATTAATTTACATTACAATTTTTAAAGTCGTTTTGTTTAGAAAGGCCGTAAGCAAGGAGTCGTGAATGATCATGAATAATGCTGTAATTCATACCAGAGAAGACAAAGACCTGAATAATGATTTGCATAATGAGCCTTTCAGTCAGGTATGTGACAGAGGGAAATGCTAAAAGAAAATAATTTCTAGACAAAAAAAACATAAATTTATGTTTGTAGTTTATTTAGAATATAGTTAACCGACAGGCAAAATAACTCACTCTTACACCCTATACATAACCTATTCACTTACATAGTGCAAAGAAGAACACAGATCATCTTATACATAGAAGGTACATTTATGGCATAAATATGGCCGTGCGACATAAAATTAAAAGTCCACTCGTACACCCTGTACACAGTCATACATCTTTGTACCACTTTCAAAAAGCAGTTCCTGTTTAACTGAAGACATAAGTGAAGATTACATACCTGGCGTTTCTATGGTGTTTTTTGCTTCTTACCACACACTGCATACAGACCCTGTTACTAGGTGGAGCAACACTTCTGTAACCCGAGGTCAGCCCATGTGCTGGTTGTACACAGTCACAGGTATAGACAGATACTTATTGTGTGTCCATACAATTTAAAATTACATCCAGAATCCAGACCCCTTGCTTTCTATCAAACAGGTGGCTGATCATTTTCACTGTCACACTGTTTATTAAAACAAGAAAAATACAACATAAGCATGATAACACAATAAAATAAACTACTGCATATCATCATCAATCACTAATGACCATGTATAAAGACAACACAAACTTTTGTAATGTCAAACAACAAAAAAGCGGGGGGGGGGGGGGG